>JACCID010000171.1:0-262536 GCA_018906775.1 Sycophila sp. Sp_5
CAGGTACGGATATTTTTATTTATTATATATAAATATTGCAATTTTTTTCATTTACCACCACGTGAGCCGATTCGTTATCGACCGTGATTTACCCTGCTACAACCAACGGATCATTAAAATAACACTGCAGCGCCCCGTTGTGGTCGGGGTGCGTACCCGTTTCGGGATGCTTTAATTGGGGATAGGGCATCGGCTTCTATAGAAATCTATCTTTACTGGCGCGGCTAGCAGCCGAATAGGTCCCCCCGTGAAGCGCTTGAAAGGAGTGGGGGCAAGACACAAATAAGTGCTATAACACCAATTGCTCGCGCGACGGAAGCGCTCTATCACCTCGACCTCGAAACAGAGCACCTCGGCGGGGAAGGAGCCGATCGGCAACACGGCGACCGGACGACCACATGGCCGATACCGCATTTCCGAGAGCCCCGATCACCGGCCAGGAGCCGACTCCCCAGACTGGGCTCCGCAATCATTAGAGCCAACATCCAGGATGGAAACCGGCCGACATGTCGAGGACGGAGAGCACGAGACCCCGACATCAGCTTCGCAGCAGCTACTCGAGAGCCGCATCAACACGCCTAAAGAAATCTCTCTCTCAGGTTAAGTACCTAGGGGACAGCGGTCCCCCACAGTGAGAGCGTAATATAAGCTAAAAGTGATTGCATTTGTTTAAGCCATATCTAATGATTTTCCCTCAGCCCCGCAAGACCCACTCCCATCTTCCGACCTTGCTAGCCCGGCCGATCAGAGGATCGTGGACCTTTTGTAGAGTGTTTGTTGAGATAAGGGTTGGTCAAAGAGCTGAAATAAAAATGAATTAATAATAATTGGGCCGAATAACTTGGTCCCTCAAACACCGTTACAATGTTTTTAGATTTAATAAAGTAATATTTTGGAAAGGAGCAAAATGATAAATAATATTTATCGGTGATCAATTATTAAGATGTTGCTCGCAAAATTTATCGCTGTGGTTGGTAAAATTTGTTAGTGCAGTTAGTAAAATTTGCTTCCGGCACTTTTTACAAACAAGATTGGTAAAATTTGTTCCAAGGGATAATAAAAAATATCACCGCATGGGGAAGCTGTAGGTATACTAATCAGTTAGTAATTTTTATCGCTACTATTTGAGTAATTATTAATAATATTTTGAGTAATTATTAACAATATGGTATAATATATCAGCATCTCAAATGGAAAAAATCAGAATGATTAGAGCAGCTATGAGTACTTGCAGAACCGAAGAATCAAACTATCGAAAATATGATAGTAACAAAAAATTATATAATCTTGCAAATATACACCGAATAGACTGCCACAAGCTAAAACTCACAAGAAATCACTTCGTTCAATGAGCAAAAATTGAAGAAAATAGCTTAATATTTTGGCGCCTTCTATCCAAACTCTGAATATTACAAGAAAATACTCAATAGCAGCTACATCCCCACCCAGAAGCATTTCCATACCTCGACAAATACAATTACATCCAATATCAAAAAAATGTACCAATCGTTTATCGCATAAACAGAAGAATACAAAATAAAACAATAAGGTATGAACCGAATCTTAATAGCCAATGTACAAACGCCTTATGGCGATTTTAAAGGGGCCAGCCTGAGTTAAATTGAAAAAAATACACTTTTCAGTATAATAGCTATAAAGATTTTATGCATCACTTTTGAATCCTGGAACTTTTTACACTTTAAGTACTCATATAATTGAAGGTATTTATTCACTATTAGGGACCAAAAAGTGTTCCTTATCTCTACTATTGTTCCATGAAAAATATCTTAAAGATTTATTTATTTGTCCACTTACCACTTTATTTGACACCAGACCAGGCTTGAATTACTTTTCATAACTTGCACCTCAGAAGTGACGGGTTACTTTTCTAAAAAAAAATACGAAAAAAATTATTGTAGACATTTAAGTGCAAAATATTATTTTTAAGCCTAATATTTTGCACTTAAATGTCTACAATAATTTTTTTCGTATTTTTTTCAGAAAAGTAATCCGTCACTTCTGAGGTGCAAATTATGAAAAGTAATTTAAGCCTGGTCTGGTGTCATATAAGTCATCGTACTAGAAAAAAACCTATGGTAAGTGGACAAATAAATAAATCTTTAAGATATTTTTCATAGAACAATAGTAGAGATAAGGAACACTTTTCGGGCCCTAATAGTGAATAAATACCTTCAATTATATAAGTACTTAAAGTGTAAAAAGTTCCAGGATTCAAAAGTGATGCATAAAATCTTTATAGCTATTATACTGAAAAGTGTATTTTTTCAAATTTAACCCAGGCTGGTCCCCTTAACAAAGAAATACCAAAAGAGATGTTCAAGGCAAACATCGAAAGAATACAGAGAAATACTGGTGGATGCAGAAGAATCTTTTTCAAAATGTAAAGTGCTTAAAGTACTTATTACCCTGTATATACTGTACATAATGCAGATAGAAACCATCTCTCTCCTCCTAAAATAAAAACTAAAAAGCAAACTAACCAGTTGTTCTGCCAATTTCTCGTGAGAGTAAACATGTAAACATATCAAGAAATGTTACATAACAATCTATAAAAAAAAATTATTCATACTGTTAAATAATGTCTATCTTTTGTTTATTAAAGATAATACTTTGTAAAACATAAAATGTACGTATTTTTTTGGCGTAAATAAATGACTTTATAAATAAAAAAAAGCACCGGTTCTCGTCCGATCACCGAAGTTAAGCAGCATTAAAGTAGCTTAAAAAATCCAACGGAGTCGAAAAGGTAATTGATTCAACTTTAATATGACGGGTCGAACGTTTTTTTAGGACGTTTTATAATAAAGTTACACCATTTTTTATCAAAAAAACACGTTTTTCTTTTATAATGCAAATAATTAAAAAAATAAAAGAGATAGAAAAAAACTTCAGAAAGAAAAAAAAATTGTTTTCACTCATTGAACTTATTTCTGCAGCTATGTATGCGATTTCCAAAAAGATATTTTCTCAATTTTTTAACATGTCAAAAAATTAAAGTGTTTGATTAAATAAATTAATTATAATAAATTAATTATATTTTTCATAATAATAATGAATAATAAATGATTTACAAATATTTAGATAAACTAAACACTTTAATTTTTTGACATGCTAAAAAATCTCTTTTATTTTTTTAATTATTTGCATTAAAAAAAAAACGTGTTTTTTTATAAAAAATGGTGTAACTTTATTATAAAACGTCCTAAAAAAACGTTCGACCCGTCATTTTAAAGTTGAATCAATTACCTTTTCAACTCCGTTGGATTTTTTAAGCTACCATTACGGGAACTAAATTAGCAGTGGATCAAAAAGGCAAGATTTTTTTGTGTTTTTTCAACTCTTTTTAATACTTACAAAAAACTCAATTTAACACTTTTTTAATTCCGTATCATTTTTCGAAGGTTTTTATCTGCTCTTTAAAATGCCGTTGGATTTTTAAGCTACGACGTTTTGCTGCTGAGCAATAAAACTTTTTAGCTCTTCCGATTTACTACATACAGTTACTCTAAGAATTAAGACTCATGATGGTTTTAGCCTTTACTTTGTTATAATTAATCAATTCATCTTAACTACAATTATTGTTTAATCATCTGAATAAGATTTTTCTATGATTAACTGCTTTGCTGCTATCATCATTCCACTAAATTTTCTTAAACTTATTGTTTTTGTTGCTACAATTTGATGGAACTGCAGCCTTATCTTTGACAACGATGCAATCATGGATGTGCTTATTGTTGAATGAATACAAACTCATGATACACTTATCAATAACAAATACAAGCTTATTATATCTAGAAATACTATTCGAGTTTAAAAATTATAGATTTAAAAAGTCTGCTTTACTTGAGTCAAGATCTGAGTAAAACTTATCCCACAATATTGAATTCAATTCATATATTTAAAATTCAACTTATATTTAAAACTAATTCTATTTAATTTGACTGGAGAGAGTTACTAGTAAGAGACCTCAATTCTCCCTCCGATACATCATTGCCCTGATAAAGAGCTCTGCATACTGCCAACAGTAAATGTTCCCTTTGGGTAGGTTCGACATAAACAGAATCGATCGATCGATAGAATCGATGCCCTTATGATTACCTTTACAGTTGGAGAAAATGGGAGTATTGTTGGTGCAGGCTGATTATCAGGGGATGCAAAGGGGAAAGCTCTTGCAAGAAGTAGCTGTGTGGCCAAATCGAAACCAGTTAAAACACTGCATCAGTCTAGCCACATAAGGTTGTACAAAACTTTTAACGTTGAAAATATAAATTTCCTTTGGTAGGGACTGATCACTAAAAGAAATCAAAAAGGAGCGACCAGGAATCCAACTATCTTCTATACAAATAGAGTTATGATTTCTTCTATTCAAGCGTTTGATCTCTAGTACAGGAAGATCAGTAACAATAGCGTTAAATATAGTCTAATATGTAGGATATGTAAAGTCGTTGAATGAAATACCGAAGCACTGGAGACTTTAATGAAATATATTTATTACAATTATAATGCGTCGTCCGACCAATAAAATTTTCGCGCTCTGCGTTCTCGCACATCTGTGTACACCAGTGGTGCTACCGAGTTCTCCTTCGAATGAGACGAGAGGCATAGTTCACGATTTTAGCTTATAACCTGAGTTTGATGTACATTTTATCTGAATAATAACATTGCCCTATTGAAAAATCTTATGTAAGATCTTATGCCAAATCTGACCTGAAATTTTTCTATTTATAAGGGACTAAACACCGTGCAAAAGGGGGATAAATTCGTTAATAAAAAATTCTAAGTCCCATCGAAAACAAATTTTTTAATAACGAGTTTATCCACATTTTGCACGGTGTTTAGTCCCTTATAAATAGAAAAATTTCAGATCAGATTTTGGCATAAGATCTCACGTAAGAACTTACGTAAAATCTCACGTAAGAACTTACGTAAGATCTCACATAAGATTTTTTAATAGGGTGGTGTATCTTTACTTTTATACATGTAATTTAATAATTCATAAAGGTTATTGAAAAAGAAGCAATGTATAATAAGGGTGGAAAGTCTTGATAATCAATTGTAAGTCGAAGGTATTATAAATTTCAATTAAAATTGAAAAATGGGGATGCAGTGGAAACTGTGTGGTTATTCAGAGATAGTTTACTGTAATGAAATAAGTTGATAACCAAGTAAGCTTTTTTTATTTGAATTTTTTTAACAATTCCGTAAAGATAAATAACCATTCGGAAAAATGAGTAATTCTTTAATTCGTTTAGTAAATCAAATTTTCTGCATAAAAATTTGGTAAAAAATGTTTACAAAATAAAAAAAGTTAAAAGGGAAATACTTATGTAAAACTCTAAGGTTTAAATAAACGCTATTATAGATAATATAGGCTTAGATTTATCTTCTACTTATTATCATTTTCAGCAAGCCAAATATCTGAAGTGCAGTCACCGCCAGGGTATCTGTATTTGAAAAATTGTACTTAATTATTTAATGATTTTTGTGATTAATGGTTCTTATTCATTTTAGCAGTTACCTCATTTCATGAGCTAAGACAATGTCGTCTTTGTTAGTTCCAAAATCGACTAGGAAATTCGTATCCAATTTCATTCCTCCATTTTCAACATCAATATCAAGTTTTATCATTACCGAACCATGTCTAAACAAATAAAGAATACTAGAATAGTTTGTAACCAAATATGTATCATTTATTTTTGTGAAAGATATGTATATATAGCAATACATAAATATATAAAATTTTAAGGGGTCGGAAAGTTCAATAATAATTAAAAATTCGCGGCGCAACATAGCAAACGAAAAACTAATTATTTTGCTTATAACGAGGAGTAATAATGAATTATGGAAAAACCAAGAAATACTTGCCCTTTCGTACAATAATACCTAGATCAGCTTAATTAATGTAAAAAAAAACATATTATTCGAACTTTTCTCATCAAGGTATTGTTATATGATCTTGAAATTGAAGAAAACGATAGCTCGTCACTTAACACAAGGCAAGGATCTATTGGTTTTTCATATTTCATTAGTATACTCTTTGTTTGTTTTTTCTAATTTGTCCCTTAAAATTGTATTGGATAGCGCATATGTTGTTAATTTACAATACGTTGCAGTATATTCATGCAGGTCTAAGTAGGAAATTTCTTGTTAACCTTTAGAGGGCCGGAATATGCCTCTAGGCGTAAGGGGTCTGACTCACCAACATCGCAATTTAGTTTGGCTCTAACTCAGGGACCTTAGACCACATTCCTATAGAAAAATGCGATTTTCAAAATTTTCAAAACCTCGGCCCTCTAAAGGTTAATAAAAATAAATAAATCGAAGGTGTTTTACTTACTTGACGTGTTCGGGGTAGAACTGCCGGTCCCAGGGCTTGAAGAGAGAGGTGCTGACGTAGAGGCGGCGCCCGTCCAGGCTCAACTGGAGCATCTGCGGTGCGCCGTCCAGTCTGCGATCCTTAATGTACACCGGATCCGGTTGCTTCTGTAGTTCCTTGTCCTCCACAACGCGTACCTTCGAGTCGGATAGAATGGAGCCGCCGACAAACACTTGCCCGGTGAGGCGTGGATGCGAACGATCTGTGATGTCATACTGGCGCACGTCTCCGTGCAACCAGTTCGAGAAGTACAAGTATTTGTCGTCCAGGCTCACCAGAATGTCCGTGATCATGCCTACAAAAGCACAAAACAAGGCTTACTAAAAATATTTCTTTATATGTACATCGATGGCTGAGTGTTCCTTTACGATTTTTTTGCATTCAGCCGTCGATACATGGGCGATTCCGTCAATTACATTGCTGTATTTTTTATTGTTCCTATACAATTATCATATACAATTTTTGAAGCAATAATTAACCAATTGATGCTCTTTTCCTCTTCTTTCATTTGCTTTATTGGTGGATTCTCCAGATCTCAAGGGTGCCGAGTTATAGATAAAGAATTAAATTTAAAATTTTTAATGCCTCTAAGTTTCAATAAAATCCACGATCTAAAGATTCGATAGTCCTCTAGTAAGGAAACGCTGTAGGAAATGTAACAGTATGAATTGAACAAAAGAATGTCGATCGAGGTGCAATGCATGAAGAAGTAGAACAATCGATAGGGACTTTCCGAAATTTACTTTTCTAATCGTCATGAAAAGGCAGAGACGCTTGAGGAAGGAGATCGGCTTACCTGACATGTGGGGAAATACGAAGCC
The DNA here is from genome assembly GCA_018906775.1 of Sycophila sp. Sp_5. Lineage (NCBI taxonomy): Eukaryota > Metazoa > Arthropoda > Insecta > Hymenoptera > Eurytomidae > Sycophila > Sycophila sp. Sp_5. The sequence continues at coordinate 7,219 of JACCID010000171.1, forward strand.
CTCGACTTTCTTGGGCGGTACTTTGATGACCGGCTCGCTGACCCAGACACCGTCGGCGTCCTTGTGGAAGCGAAAAACGACTGAGTGAGCGGCGCAGCCGACGTAGACCTCGTCGCTCGTTGGCGAGTGCAGGAACCTCACCTCCAGTGGGGTTACGCCCTCCTCGCCCAGGTTGATCACCTGCTTCAGGCTGCGCTCCTTCCACGAGTAGAAGTTCAGGCTACGACCATAGATCTCTGTTGCGCAAACGTAAATAAAACGTCGCTTTTGCTTTTTTTATAGTCACCTCTCATCTACCATATTAAAAAGAACTGTATATAGCTGGGTCCCTAGCGAAATTCAAATATGAACGTAACAAAATCTTAAATTAACCTAATACAATGCTTGGTAGAAATCTGTAAAATATCCTACTTTTATCTTGGATTTCCAACCCATTTTACATTTTTACATTCATATTTTTATTTTTATTTTTTTGAAAATGTAACATTATATAAGTAGGGGATCCCGGGTAAAATGGACACCAGCTATTCAACTCTGACTGTAGCAAAAATTCATGAAAAAGTTTGACAGTTTATGTGGATTGTACTCCGAGTAACATCACCGAAAAAAATAAATATTCGTTCCTGGAGCTTATACGATATCTATAGATAACTATTATACATAACTATAGTTTGTAGGGAAACTGTTAAAATAACAAAGTATCTTTATTTAATTTTTTTTTCACTTTCTCTTAAGGTGTTCATTTTGCGCGGGACCTCCTATTAAGAATAGAATTGAAAGACTTGAAAATAATAATTTTTTAACTCAATCCCCCAGTTTGGGTGTTATATATAGTCAAGTATATAGTTCTTTTCAACATAGCTTCTATTAATGATGCGTTCTCGGGCCACGTCTAGGGTAGCTTTCTTTGTTAAGACATTGGCTGTTGCGGGGACATTGTTTAATGTAGTAGAGATTCGAGTCTTGAGGATTAGTTTTAAAATTCAGAACTCTAACTGAAGAAAACTTCATAAATTTAACAAAATATCACTTTCGATTCATTTTGCAGTTTTAAATGAATAAATGGATTATTTAATTTAGTGAACTTTTTGTTCGTACGACTTGAATCTCTATTCAATCCTTCATGGCAGTTAACAATTAAAACATTTTTCTATAAATTGTTCTAAAAGCATTGGTTGTATTATTGATATGGTGTTCAAAGGTGCAAAGTTTTTTAAGGTATTAATGATGATCTTTTATAGCTCAAAGTAATTTAAATTAAAATTATTGATTACTGTATTTACGTGCCACCAATATTACAGCGAATTACTTTACTGTATATCGAATAAAAGTTAATGAGCTACTTTAATGTAAACAAAAACGCACACACCAAATATACACAGAATTACAAGCGAGAATAGAGAATTGCAAGCTAACGCACGAGACGAGACCCGCGGCCGCCTAGACACACCAGGGCAGACATCTCGCCCCGCTGAAGAGCCAGGAGTTACATCCGCCGCAAGTCCGCGGCAAGGCACAGAGCCGGGAGCAGGCGCCCGTCACCCGCCAGCAACGAGACATCCACGCCGTCCTTCTGCGAGACTCCGAGGAGACGACATCAAGACAGCGTTCAACGCGCGATCTTACGCGATAAGTATCGTTATCTCTCTCTCTCGTCCGCGAGTAGGATCGGCGAGCGCGCCTATAAGAACAGGTGCGAGTAAGGTCTTAGGACCGCGGTAGCGAGCCGCATGTATATAGCTTATCGATGTAGAATTCTTTATACTATATTCTTGACTTCCTGAAGACGTCTTGAACGTAGGCATTTAACCGGTCAGAATTTAATTATGGGTATGGGGGTTAGTTTAATTCAGTGTCCAAAGCAATGATGTTTGAGTCAACTAACTGAATTAAGATAGGGTAAACTTTAAAATTTAAATTCGAAAGCAAATGTGATAAAATTGCGATAAAATTGCGATAAAATTGCGATAAAATATAATCTATGCCCGCTGTCGTTTGATTAACAAAGTTCAGTGTGCAAAATGTGTACCAACATTTTTTAAGTCAAGTCAATCTTCTTTTATAAAAAATTTCCTCGATGAAAAGTGAGTATTATGTAAAGAACAGGGAATTCATTGCTAGGCTTTTGCGAATTGCGTGTTTACAACTACGTTATAACGCAGTATTAATAATTAATCACATTATTTTCATTCTTCATCACTAATTGGTAAGACAAAGTAATTATGTCGTTCAAGAGATTTTAAAATATCTGCTCTCTAAATTTAAAGCAGTAAATATACACCGAGAAATAAATTGCATTAAAAATTAGAATAACTGCATTAAAAATTAGTACAATTTTTACTATTCGACGGACTAACTTGCTTTATACAGGTATTCTGATATTTTAATGTGCATTATTAGTATATATTTAGACAATATTTAAGTATACGCTTTAATAAAAAGTGCGATCGTATAAATAAATATTAATATTCAGTATAGTAAAAATTTAAAAGCAAAAAGTGCTATATGTATTTTTAAATTTTAAAGAATTTTTTTCTAAATTTTAAGATAAAGAATATAAATATACTGCTAAAAAGTTTAGTAAATTCTATCATCTCTATATAAAGGTATATCAGCTTATCAAATTTCGTATAAGCTATAGTAAAAAATGAGAAATTATTGAGTAAATATGTAGATGTCGCCTACAAATATTTACTATGATTGTAGTAACTAAGATGTTGAACATCGCCCTGTGCGAGTGTAGTGTCAGATGACTAAAAAAAAAAAAAAACAAGCAAGCCGCGTCTGATGATCGGTTCATATCGGCATGAGTACCGGATCACGCCGTGTGGTGCATAAAGTTAATGCAAAATAAAAAAGTTCATAGTATTGAAAAATTGAAATTCCATATTAGTTTACAGATGCCGCACTGCAAAATTCGCAATTCGCGTAACTCGCAAGTGACCAGTAACGGCTTCGGTTAATATATAAGACCGACTTAAAACATTGCAGATATCTGTAACATCAAGAATTACATGACATTAAGAATTGTCACATGAAATTAATCCAAATTCGTAAGCTCATAACATAAAAACATCAAAGAATAATTCAAAAAATTATTTTCCTATAGTGATTTATAAAAATTTAGTATACAATACTAAAATTTTAGTGCAACTTAAAGCAAAATTTAATAAAATGCCTATCAATATTTACTTGTCTTAAAAATTACTATATTTCTAGTAATTTTTAATATAAGTTAAGTTTGTCCGTCAATTAGGAACTAATATACTAATTTTTCATATAATTTTTGTAATTTTTAATGCAATTCGTTTCTCAGTGTATTATTCTTTTTGACACGGGCTGCGTTTTTTACTGAATAACTAATGAATTAATGTTTTATCAGTGATTATAATTTAACTTACAAGTGCAGTTAGTGAATTACTTTGTACTGTGTGTAATTTACACTACCTTTGTGTAAATTTTTTACCTGCACAATCAGTGAATGTTTCAACTTTTCATGAGTTTTTATTTCTTTGTTAAAAAAATGAATAGTCATTGTTAAAGCAATAAATTTGCTAGTCCTTAATAATAATAATTCACTGCATACATCTGTAAAAATTCACTGTTTCAATAATGAATATTGACTGCTTTTAGCAGTGATAATTCAATGTTAATTACAGCGACAACTTATTGTTGTCCATGCATTAATTTTTAATTATATTTCACTGCTTTAGGCTTACAGGGTGTCAACATTTTTGGTTATTTAAATGATATATCGATATATACATCTTATTAGTTTTATATAACAGGTGAAAAAACACTTAATTTTCTTATAATAAAGACAATAAGTAAAATATTGAAAAAACATTTTTAAAGCTCTTATTTTGTATAATAATACCTTGATGAGAAAAGCTTGAATAAATTTTTTTTTGCTTGACTCTAGCTTTTCTCATCAAAGTATATATTGTTATACGAACTCAGAACGTTATAAAATGATAGCTCGTTACCTAAGATCTTTTGATATCTCTATATTTCATTATACCCTTTCTTATAAAAATTTAATTGTTTTTTTATTTACTATATTGTGGTGCGAAATTTACATTTTAATTGACTTTCATACTCCTTTAACGTGAAAAAAAATCTCTTTAGTTACAAGAAAAACTGAATAGTTATAATTCTTCTCAGTATTAATTTTTCATTTATTATATACAGATGAATTGTTTCCTTAAATTTGTACAATCATTATTTCTGGCCTGGTACTATCTGGTATTAACCATCTACAAGACATTCTTTTAACATATTCACATTCGGAAATTATCACAGTAAAAACTTCCAATATCCGATGTTAAAGGATATGAAGAACAATTAATATGACAAAATAAAAGGTATTAAACTCACCTGACAGTAAGTGGGACTCACGGGATCGACATCCACCGTCGCTAAAAGGTCGGGCTTTTGCGGATCAGTGTGTATGCAGTTGACATAGAGGATTTTCTCGCGTGGGCCGTGGAACATTGCATCCCGCGGACTCGGATAGCCAGGACCGCAACTTCCACTCTCTATCAACAAAGGAGTTTCTTATTTCACCGTTGCTCACTACCGATCTTGGTTCAACTTTTTGACAATGTAAAATCTGTCAAACAATTTAATTTTTTTTCAGTGTCTCTACTCTATATTAATTGTCACGGCTAGGTCTAAAGACTCGCGTCGCGAAGTTGCAAGGATAGGAGCGACACATGAGACAGGCGGGGGAAAACTTAGGGACGCTTCTTGCAATATATTAGAGAGAGGTCAGATTAATTCGGACGATCGACCGCGTCGGTCTAAACTAAATACAGCTGGTGGTCTAGTGATCTAAAATGCTTAGGCTACTAGAACAACGATGCCCAAGTGCATGGAGAGAATTCTAGGGTAGCTGCCGTCTAAGCAGGTCCGCTGCCGTACAAAAACGTCTACGGCAGCTGCACTACGGTTTAGGAGCACTGCCGTACTAAATTCGCGTACCCACGGTACGACACTAGTGCGATGTGCAGACTTCAGTATAGCAGTTCTATAAATTTTAGTACACTTTAGTACATTTTAGTACGGCAACGGCCCGAAATTGGATAAGCATACGTCCTACGGTTGTAGGATAGGTGCTGCACTAGCGCTGTAACGGTAGCCGCCCTACACTGAGAAAAAAATCTAGTTAAAACATAAGAATATTCTGTTGATTCAACAGACTCAGCGCCATGAACGATGAACAGTGGCATATACTGTTGTTTTGAAGGCGCGACCGCTGTTTTGAAAGCGCGACTATCGATTCAACATTCATTCTAATGAAACATAAGATTTTTGTTAAAATGAAAGTATAATTCTTGAAATCACAAGAATTTGAGTAAGTTAATTTGAAAGTTATTTTATTGTTGAATGAATTGTTTAATACATCAAATGACAGACAATAACTTTTGAATTAACAGAATTTCTGAGTGAGAGAGATGAGCTCGTCGATCACTTGGCCAAATCGCGCTTCCCTCCCTTTTTCCAATCACGTGGGCCTCTCGTGCCTTCGCTGTCGCGTAGTGTGCTGTTTTACTTGGAGTATGCGCCTAAGTCTACGGTAGGTCTTTATAACCACGTTTCGACGCACGCCAATGAGGCTACCCAGCCGACAATCGAAAAACTATTCGATTGATGCCCATTAGTTTTTTCTACTCGTTAAAGTATCTGGAGATTACCGTCAACGACCATCTCACGCTGAAAGCACCGGTTCTCGTCCGATCACCGAAGTTAAGCAGCATTGAGCGCGGTTAGTACTTGGATGGGTGACCGCTTGGGAACCCCGCGTGCCGTTGACTTTCTCTTTTGCCAATTTTCATAAAAGTATTAACTAAAATTCTTAAATAATACATTTTTTTGCTCTTATTGACCGTGCTTAATTTTAGACGTTATTTTCTAGATAATGCGAATCGTCTAAATCTTGTTTAATAAATTGAAATGCGAGTCACGAAAAGCCAAATTCGAAAGGACGATGCGTGATACACTTAGCTTTGAAATAGTGACTTTCTTTGCACCTCTGGGGTAAGATCCTTTGGATAATGAGGGCCGTGTTAGGCGATGTATTGAAATAAAGCTACCATTGTTAGCATGCAAATACAGAGGAAAATTTTTGTATTTAAAAATTTACAGTGCATCCCTCTGTGTGTCGATGCTTTGCGGGCGGTGTAAACGACAATCGAAAAACCATTCGATTGATGCCCATTAGTTTTTTCTACTCGTTAAAATATCTGGAGATTACCGTCAACGACCATCTCACGCTGAAAGCACCGGTTCTCGTCGATTCGGCCTTGAACCCCCGAAGTGGACGGACCTCAGACCGAAGTTACCCTGACCCCTGCGCACCATCCTACCTGCCCCGTGCAGCGTAGCAGCACAGCGTTAAAAGTGAGAAAAATAAAATCTTCATAGAAAACAAAGTGTAATCCTCGAAAGTGAACAGTGACAGTGCTTGTGAAAATATAACAGAACATTCGTATTCGAATGAATATGAAAAGATTAAAACATCCGCAAAAGAATCCAAAATGTCACCGCTAAAACCACAAAAAATACCAACTGATCCAGACGCCGCCAAGAAAGCAGATGAAAAAGCAGCTGAAATATTACTAGCGCAAAAACAAGAAATGCTGAGGAAAACATTTACAACACCGTTTAAAAAATATAAAACAAAACTACAGCCAAACCTCCGAAACAAACGTCTTAAAACGACACAAAAAGAAGAAGAAGGCAGAAGCAAGCTATTGACTGAAAACAGATACCAAGCACTCTCAGATATGGACGCAGAAGAAGAATCAAAAGAAGATGCACTCGATCAAGCAAATGAAAGAAACGAAGAGCCAAATAGCCCAATTCTAGAACAAATTAAAAAAAAAAAACATAAACGAAAGAGAGAGAAGAAAATCAGAAGCAGAAGCCAGTTACAGCGGGGAAAACCCAAACCAAGGAACCCCAATAAAAGACCCCCAAAAGGACGGCTACCTCAACAACGAACGCCCACCAGCGACACGAAAAGAAGCAGCAACCCATAAAAATGTACCACAACCCAGGAAGGACCGACCGCCCCCAATAAACATAATCCGTCAAGACCCAAGAGACACAGCGAAACTCATAGAAACCCATATAAAAACAAAAGAGTTTTTCATAAAACGAATAAATGATGGTAAGCACGTACTTCAATTGCAAAACATAGCCGAATATAACAAAGCAAAAGAATTATTGAAAACAGCGAACACCACATTTTACACCTACACACCTAATTCAGAAAAACCACAAAACCTACAAATCAAAGGGCTAAATAATAGCTTCGATAGCAAGGAGATACTAGAAGATTTAAATAACAAACTGATCGAAAATGTAACAATTCTAAAAGTCTCTCACTTCCAAACAAAAAATTCAGTAGCAAAAAATATAACTCTACCAATATTCTTAGTACAACTTTCTGCAAATAGTAATATAAATAATATAATCAAAACTAAATTTATTTTATACCAATCAATCCGATGGGAAAAACTAAAAAAGAAAGAAATTACTCAATGTTATAAATGCCAAGCAATAGGTCATACAGCACGTAACTGTAACATGGAATATCGATGCGTTAAATGCTGTGAGCCACACCAGCCAGGCGCATGCAAAATCACTAAGGGAACAATGTTAGACAAAGAAATAATCTATTGCGTCAATTGCAAACAAAACGGACACCCAGCATCCTACAGAGGATGCCCAAAATTAGTAGCTATAAGACAAAAAATACAACAAAAAATACAACTAAACAAACAAAAAGTAAATACTAAACTAGAAATGATAAGCAAACGTGTAAACCCGAACATATCCTTTGCCACGATAGTTAAAGATAAAGCCAATCCGACCAATACCCACACAATCCACACCAACAACAATGCAAATGAATGTTTAAACTCACCTAGCCAAAGAAATTCAAACGACAATATACCCCCAAACTTTATGACTATTATAAATCAGCTAATGAGCACAATTAACGATTTAAAAAATATGATAACCGAAATAGACTCAAGAACAAAAATTAACGAAGAAAGAATTAATTTAATATTCGAAAGCAGCGACCCTTAAAAATGCTTAACAGCATAAATAAAAATAATAGAACAACAAATGAAAATGAAAACAAAAAAATTCTCAAAAGATCACTAAAAATAATATCAATAAACGTAAATTCACTAATTACAAATCAAAGAAGAGCAAGCTTACTTAACCTAATAAATAAATATAACCCAGACATAGTACTAATATCAGAAACAAAACTAAACAAAACGCATAAAATCCAATTTAAAAACTATAACATTATTAGAACCGACAGACCAAACGCAACGCAAGGAGGGGGAACAGCAATATTAATAAAAAAACCCATAGAATTCCATCATGTTATCCCAAAATCCCAACAAGAAGACTATAAATTAGAAACCACAACAATACAAATAAAATTAAAAGATAACGAAAATTTATTTATAACATCGGCTTATACATCCCACGGAAATAACGAACAATTCAAACAAGAATTTAATAACTTCTTTAAAAAACTACAGTTAGATCAAAACAAAAATTACTACATAATAGCAGGCGATTTTAATGCAAAGCACTCTAGTTGGAACAATGATTGTAATAACACAAAGGGGACATTTATACGACAATGGCTAGACAGTAATGACATTACATACAAAATAAAATTATATGGCACGGAACTACCCTCTTTTCCCCGCGGCAACTCCTATCTTGACCTGTGCTTCTTAGACACCAGGGTACAGATCATAAACGACCGACCAAATAGTACCTTACAAACAATCGAATACGACAGCGACCATAACGGACTACTTATGGAAATACGACTTAATACCTTATCCCCCTTCGAATTAATAGCTCGCGAAGACGAATACAATCTCAATTTCAAAAAAACCAACTGGTCAAAATTTAAAAAAAACTAAATGAATCCTGCCAGCTCAATATACAAGACAACATAAACTTAACTAATCAACAAATAGACTTCTTCCTAAGCGAAATAGAAACGCACATACAAAACACAATTAATGAAATAGTCCCAAAAACAACAAGCAAAAACTCATGTGAATCATATATAAACGAAAAAATAAAAAAGCTTCAAAAAGACAAAAATTACTTACTTAAAAGGATTAATAAAATTCGCTATAATTACACCGCAGATAAAAACGAAGAATTAGGCAATCTACAAAACCTACTCAATAACGTGAAAATTAACCTAAAACAAGAATTCGCGAACTCTATAAATAAATACTGGAGAAACAAGATTCAAAACATACCCGCTAATGATCCCAGCATGTTCCCACAAGTAAATCAAATATTTAGACCTAAAGGCTCACTATCGACCCCTAACCTCAAAATCCCTCAAGAAATGGACCATCTACTAATACAGGCTAACATAGACCCTAATAAAACAATAAGAGACGAAGCAAAAAACTCAATAATTACAAACAAAATAGAAAAACTGAACGTCATAGGAGCACACTTCTCAAGCACTCACAAACAAAATGAAAACTCAGGTCGAGAAGAACTAACTAGAATAATTCAGAAAGAAACAGATAAACTCAAAAAAGAAATGAGTATAGACGAAACGGAAAAAAAAAACAATTTCAGTATTCTCAGACAATAATACTTCCGACTCACCAAAACAACCAGACAGTACCCTAGATTACTTTACAAATCTCAATAAGCTTAAAAAAATCTTCTCAAAATTAAATAATAAAAAATCATCCGGACTAGACGGTATCCCAAATATTGTACTAAAACAGCTACCTCAAAAAATTATCCGATACTATACAATTCTCTTCAATAATGCCCTTAATAACCATTACTTCCCTACCAAATGGAAAAAAGCAAAAATCATCGCAATCACAAAGAAAGACAAAGACGGCTCCCTTCCCGCAAACTTACGCCCAATAAGTCTCCTCCCAAACATAAGCAAGGTCTTTGAGATGGTTATAAATACACCGCTCGTAAACTTCTGCAATAAAAATAACATTATACCGGAAAATCAATTTGGATTCCGGCACAAACATTCAACCCTGCATGCTATTAACAAATTCACCTCAGACATATGCTGGTCGCTTAATTCAAAACAAAGAGTAGGAGCCTGCCTTATAGACCTAGAAAAAGCGTTTGACACAGTCTGGATACCCGGCCTTATTTATAAAATGTTAAAAAAAAAATTTCCGATCCACTTAATCAAAATGATATGGAAAATGATAAAAGATAAAACATTCATAACCGCAGAGGGTCACACGTACTCAAGCAAGGAGTTCCCAGTTGAAAACGGATTACAACAAGGAACTGTAAACTCACCAATTCTTTTCAATATTTTTAACAGCGACTTATTAAACTTATTTGGTTTAAATACAACAAACAAAAAATCAATAGCTTTTGCAGACGACCTAATTATATACATTACAGGAAAAAAACTCCAAAAAAATACAACAAGATCTTCAAAGCTTATTCGAGAAAATACAAGCATATTATCACACTTGGAAGTTAAAAATAAACGCTTCGAAATGCGAAACAATATTATTTAGACAAAAAACAAGCGAACTAAGCCGAGCAGAAAGAATACACTGTAAAAACTTCCAAATAAGAGAAAAAGAAAATGAAGGTATATTAATACCTCATAAAGCGGATGTAAGGTATCTAGGTGTACAACTGGATGAAAGACTACATTACAATAAACATGTAGAAATACAACTAATAAAAGCAAAAAACGCATTTTGGAAATTGAAAAGACTCTTCTACTCTAAACACTTAAATAAAAGAATAAAGACTCTTTGTTATCAGGCTTTGATAAGACCGATAATTACATACGGATGCCCAATATGGTATAATATATCAGCACCTCAAATGGAAAAGATTAGACTCTTCGAACGCAAATGTATTAGAGCAGCTATGGGTACCTATAGAACTGAAGCATCAAATTATAAAAAATATGTCAGTAACAAAAAATTATACAATCTCGCAAATATACACCGAATAGATTGCCACATGCTAAAACTCACAAGAAACCACTTTGCCCAATCAGCAAAAATTAAGGAGAATAGTTTAATATTTGGAGCTTTTTATCCAAACTCCGAATATTTCAAGAAAACACTCAATAGCGGCTACATCCCCCCAGAAGCATTTCTATACCTCGATAAATACAATTACATCCAAGATCAAAATAATGTCCCAATTATTTATCACGTAAACAGAAGAACAAAAAATAAAACAATAAAGTATGAACCCAATCTTAACAGCCAATGTACGAATGCGTTATGGCGATTCAACAAAGAAATACCGCAAAGAGATATTCAAGACAAACATCGAAAGAATACAAAGAAATACTGGTGGATATAGAAGAATCTTTCTGTAAATGTAAAGTACTAAAGTACTCATCACCCTGTATATACTGTACATACTGTAAATAAAAACCATCCCATTCCCCGCTTTCCTCCCAAAATAAAATGAAACAAGCGAACTCGCCAGTTTTTCTGCCAATTTCTGGTGAGAAAAAACATACCAACCTGTCAAGAAATGTTAACAACAATCTTAAAAAAAAATGTATTATTAATACTGTCAAATAATATGTAACGCTTACAACTCATGTAACAATGTCGTAGGATTATAATGCGCAGTAGCCCCATAATCATTATAAAAAACTAGTAAATAGCTATCTTTTGTTTATTGAAGATAATACTTTGTAAAACAAAAAATGTATGTATTTTTTTTTGGCATAAATAAACGACTTTATAAAAAAAAAAAAAAGCACCGGTTCTCGTCCGATCACCGAAGTTAAGCAGCATTGAGCGCGGTTAGTACTTGGATGGGTGACCGCTTGGGAACCCCGCGTGCCGTTGACTTTCTCTTTTGCCAATTTTCATAAAAGTATTAACTAAAATTCTTAAATAATACATTTTTTTGCTTTTATTAACCGTGCTTAATTTTAATTGTTATTTTCTAGATAATGCGAATCGTCTAAATCTTGTTTAATAAATTGAAATGTGAGTCACGAAAAGCCAAATTTGAAAGGACGATGCGTGATACACTTAGCTTTGAAATAGTGACTTTTCTTGCACCTCTGGGGTCACTTACTTCGGATAATGAGGGCCTTGTTTGGCGATGTATTGAAATAAAGCTACCTATTGATAGCATGGAAGTACAGAGGAAAATTTTTGTATTTAAAGTTTACAGTGCATCCCTCTGTGTGTCGATGCTTTGCGGGCGGTGTAAACGACAATCGAAAAACTATTCGATTGATGCCCATTAGTTTTTTCTACTCGTTAAAATATCTGGAGATTACCGTCAACGACCATCTCACGCTGAAAGCACCGGTTCTCGTCCGATCACCGAAGTTAAGCAGCATTGAGCGCGGTTAGTACTTGGATGGGTGACCGCTTGGGAACCCCGCGTGCCGTTGACTTTCTCTTTTGCCAATTTTCATAAAAGTATTAACTAAAATTCTTAAATAATACATTTTTTTGCTTTTATTAACCGTGCTTAATTTTAATCGTTATTTTCTAGATAATGCGAATCGTCTAAATCTTGTTTAATAAATTGAAATGTGAGTCACGAAAAGCCAAATTCGAAAGGACGATGCGTGATACACTTAGCTTTGAAATAGTGACTTTTTTTGCACCTCTGGGGTCACTTACTTCGGATAATGAGGGCCTTGTTTGGCGATGTATTGAAATAAAGCTACCATTGTTAGCATGAAAATACAGAGGAAAATTTTTGTATTTAAAAGTTTACAGTGCATCCCTCTGTGTGTCGATGCTTTGCGGGCGGTGTAAACGACAATCGAAAAACTATTCGATTGATGCCCATTAGTTTTTTCTACTCGTTAAAAGTATCTGGAGATTACCGTCAACGACCATCTCACGCTGAAAGCACCGGTTCTCGTCCGATCACCGAAGTTAAGCAGCATTGAGCGCGGTTAGTACTTGGATGGGTGACCGCTTGGGAACCCCGCGTGCCGTTGACTTTCTCTTTTGCCAATTTTCATAAACGTATTAACTAAAATTCTTAAATAATACATTTTTTTGCTTTTATTGACCGTGCTTAATTTTAATCGTTATTTTCTAGATAATGCGAATCGTCTAAATCTTGTTTAATAAATTGAAATGCGAGTCACGAAAAGCCAAATTCGAAAGGACGATGCGTGATACACTTAGCTTTGAAATAGTGACTTTTCTTGCACCTCTGGGGTCACTTACTTCGGATAATGAGGGCCTTGTTTGGCGATGTATTGAAATAAAGCTACCATTGTTAGCATGAAAATACAGAGGAAAATTTTTGTATTTAAAAGTTTACAGTGCATCCCTCTGTGTGTCGATGCTTTGCGGGCGGTGTAAACGACAATCGAAAAACTATTCGATTGATGCCCATTAGTTTTTTCTACTCGTTAAAATATCTGGAGATTACCGTCAACGACCATCTCACGCTGAAAGCACCGGTTCTCGTCCGATCACCGAAGTTAAGCAGCATTGAGCGCGGTTAGTACTTGGATGGGTGACCGCTTGGGAACCCCGCGTGCCGTTGACTTTCTCTTTTGCCAATTTTCATAACAGTATTAACTAAAATTCTTAAATAATACATTTTTTTGCTTTTATTGACCGTGCTTAATTTTAATCGTTATTTTCTAGATAATGCGAATCGTCTAAATCTTGTTTAATAAATTGAAATGCGAGTCACGAAAAGCCAAATTCGAAAGGACGATGCGTGATACACTTAGCTTTGAAATAGTGACTTTTCTTGCACCTCTGGGGTCACTTACTTCGGATAATGAGGGCCTTGTTTGGCGATGTATTGAAATAAAGCTACCATTGTTAGCATGAAAATACAGAGGAAAATTTTTGTATTTAAAAGTTTACAGTGCATCCCTCTGTGTGTCGATGCTTTGCGGGCGGTGTAAACGACAATCGAAAAACTATTCGATTGATGCCCATTAGTTTTTTCTACTCGTTAAAATATCTGGAGATTACCGTCAACGACCATCTCACGCTGAAAGCACCGGTTCTCGTCCGATCACCGAAGTTAAGCAGCATTGAGCGCGGTTAGTACTTGGATGGGTGACCGCTTGGGAACCCCGCGTGCCGTTGACTTTCTCTTTTGCCAATTTTCATAAACGTATTAACTAAAATTCTTAAATAATACATTTTTTTGCTCTTATTAACCGTGCTTAATTTTAATCGTTATTTTCTAGATAATGCGAATCGTCTAAATCTTGTTTAATAAATTGAAATGCGAGTCACGAAAAGCCAAATTGGAAAGGACGATGCGTGATACACTTAGCTTTGAAATAGTGACTTTTCTTGCACCTCTGGGGTCACTTACTTCGGATAATGAGGGCCTTGTTTGGCGATGTATTGAAATAAAGCTACCATTGTTAGCATGAAAATACAGAGGAAAATTTTTGTATTTAAAAGTTTACAGTGCATCCCTCTGTGTGTCGATGCTTTGCGGGCGGTGTAAACGACAATCGAAAAACTATTCGATTGATGCCCATTAGTTTTTTCTACTCGTTAAAATATCTGGAGATTACCGTCAACGACCATCTCACGCTGAAAGCACCGGTTCTCGTCCGATCACCGAAGTTAAGCAGCATTGAGCGCGGTTAGTACTTGGATGGGTGACCGCTTGGGAACCCCGCGTGCCGTTGACTTTCTCTTTTGCCAATTTTCATAAAAGTATTAACTAAAATTCTTAAATAATACATTTTTTTGCTCTTATTAACCGTGCTTAATTTTAATCGTTATTTTCTAGATAATGCGAATCGTCTAAATCTTGTTTAATAAATTGAAATGCGAGTCACGAAAAGCCAAATTGGAAAGGACGATGCGTGATACACTTAGCTTTGAAATAGTGACTTTTTTTGCACCTCTGGGGTCACTTACTTCGGATAATGAGGGCCTTGTTTGGCGATGTATTGAAATAAAGCTACCATTGTTAGCATGAAAATACAGAGGAAAATTTTTGTATTTAAAAGTTTACAGTGCATCCCTCTGTGTGTCGATGCTTTGCGGGCGGTGTAAACGACAATCGAAAAACTATTCGATTGATGCCCATTAGTTTTTTCTACTCGTTAAAATATCTGGAGATTACCGTCAACGACCATCTCACGCTGAAAGCACCGGTTCTCGTCCGATCACCGAAGTTAAGCAGCATTGAGCGCGGTTAGTACTTGGATGGGTGACCGCTTGGGAACCCCGCGTGCCGTTGACTTTCTCTTTTGCCAATTTTCATAAAAGTATTAACTAAAATTCTTAAATAATACATTTTTTTGCTCTTATTAACCGTGCTTAATTTTAATCGTTATTTTCTAGATAATGCGAATCGTCTAAATCTTGTTTAATAAATTGAAATGTGAGTCACGAAAAGCCAAATTGGAAAGGACGATGCGTGATACACTTAGCTTTGAAATAGTGACTTTTTTTGCACCTCTGGGGTCACTTACTTCGGATAATGAGGGCCTTGTTTGGCGATGTATTGAAATAAAGCTACCATTGTTAGCATGAAAATACAGAGGAAAATTTTTGTATTTAAAAGTTTACAGTGCATCCCTCTGTGTGTCGATGCTTTGCGGGCGGTGTAAACGACAATCGAAAAACTATTCGATTGATGCCCATTAGTTTTTTCTACTCGTTAAAATATCTGGAGATTACCGTCAACGACCATCTCACGCTGAAAGCACCGGTTCTCGTCCGATCACCGAAGTTAAGCAGCATTGAGCGCGGTTAGTACTTGGATGGGTGACCGCTTGGGAACCCCGCGTGCCGTTGACTTTCTCTTTTGCCAATTTTCATAAACGTATTAACTAAAATTCTTAAATAATACATTTTTTTGCTCTTATTAACCGTGCTTAATTTTAATCGTTATTTTCTAGATAATGCGAATCGTCTAAATCTTGTTTAATAAATTGAAATGCGAGTCACGAAAAGCCAAATTGGAAAGGACGATGCGTGATACACTTAGCTTTGAAATAGTGACTTTCTTTGCACCTCTGGGGTCACTTACTTCGGATAATGAGGGCCTTGTTTGGCGATGTATTGAAATAAAGCTACCATTGTTAGCATGAAAATACAGAGGAAAATTTTTGTATTTAAAAAGTTTACAGTGCATCCCTCTGTGTGTCGATGCTTTGCGGGCGGTGTAAACGACAATCGAAAAACTATTCGATTGATGCCCATTAGTTTTTTCTACTCGTTAAAATATCTGGAGATTACCGTCAACGACCATCTCACGCTGAAAGCACCGGTTCTCGTCCGATCACCGAAGTTAAGCAGCATTGAGCGCGGTTAGTACTTGGATGGGTGACCGCTTGGGAACCCCGCGTGCCGTTGACTTTCTCTTTTGCCAATTTTCATAAAAGTATTAACTAAAATTCTTAAATAATACATTTTTTTGCTCTTATTAACCGTGCTTAATTTTAATCGTTATTTTCTAGATAATGCGAATCGTCTAAATCTTGTTTAATAAATTGAAATGTGAGTCACGAAAAGCCAAATTGGAAAGGACGATGCGTGATACACTTAGCTTTGAAATAGTGACTTTTTTTGCACCTCTGGGGTCACTTACTTCGGATAATGAGGGCCTTGTTTGGCGATGTATTGAAATAAAGCTACCATTGTTAGCATGAAAATACAGAGGAAAATTTTTGTATTTAAAAGTTTACAGTGCATCCCTCTGTGTGTCGATGCTTTGCGGGCGGTGTAAACGACAATCGAAAAACTATTCGATTGATGCCCATTAGTTTTTTCTACTCGTTAAAATATCTGGAGATTACCGTCAACGACCATCTCACGCTGAAAGCACCGGTTCTCGTCCGATCACCGAAGTTAAGCAGCATTGAGCGCGGTTAGTACTTGGATGGGTGACCGCTTGGGAACCCCGCGTGCCGTTGACTTTCTCTTTTGCCAATTTTCATAAACGTATTAACTAAAATTCTTAAATAATACATTTTTTTGCTCTTATTAACCGTGCTTAATTTTAATCGTTATTTTCTAGATAATGCGAATCGTCTAAATCTTGTTTAATAAATTGAAATGCTGAGTCACGAAAAGCCAAATTGGAAAGGACGATGCGTGATACACTTAGCTTTGAAATAGTGACTTTTTTTGCACCTCTGGGGTCACTTACTTCGGATAATGAGGGCCTTGTTTGGCGATGTATTGAAATAAAGCTACCATTGTTAGCATGAAAATACAGAGGAAAATTTTTGTATTTAAAAGTTTACAGTGCATCCCTCTGTGTGTCGATGCTTTGCGGGCGGTGTAAACGACAATCGAAAAACTATTCGATTGATGCCCATTAGTTTTTTCTACTCGTTAAAATATCTGGAGATTACCGTCAACGACCATCTCACGCTGAAAGCACCGGTTCTCGTCCGATCACCGAAGTTAAGCAGCATTGAGCGCGGTTAGTACTTGGATGGGTGACCGCTTGGGAACCCCGCGTGCCGTTGACTTTCTCTTTTGCCAATTTTCATAAAAGTATTAACTAAAATTCTTAAATAATACATTTTTTTGCTTTTATTAACCGTGCTTAATTTTAATCGTTATTTTCTAGATAATGCGAATCGTCTAAATCTTGTTTAATAAATTGAAATGCGAGTCACGAAAAGCCAAATTGGAAAGGACGATGCGTGATACACTTAGCTTTGAAATAGTGACTTTTCTTGCACCTCTGGGGTCACTTACTTCGGATAATGAGGGCCTTGTTTGGCGATGTATTGAAATAAAGCTACCATTGTTAGCATGAAATACAGAGGAAAATTTTTGTATTTAAAAGTTTACAGTGCATCCCTCTGTGTGTCGATGCTTTGCGGGCGGTGTAAACGACAATCGAAAAACTATTCGATTGATGCCCATTAGTTTTTTCTACTCGTTAAAATATCTGGAGATTACCGTCAACGACCATCTCACGCTGAAAGCACCGGTTCTCGTCCGATCACCGAAGTTAAGCAGCATTGAGCGCGGTTAGTACTTGGATGGGTGACCGCTTGGGAACCCCGCGTGCCGTTGACTTTCTCTTTTGCCAATTTTCATAAACGTATTAACTAAAATTCTTAAATAATACATTTTTTTGCTCTTATTAACCGTGCTTAATTTTAATCGTTATTTTCTAGATAATGCGAATCGTCTAAATCTTGTTTAATAAATTGAAATGTGAGTCACGAAAAGCCAAATTGGAAAGGACGATGCGTGATACACTTAGATTTGAAATAGTGACTTTTTTTGCACCTCTGGGGTCACTTACTTCGGATAATGAGGGCCTTGTTTGGCGATGTATTGAAATAAAGCTACCATTGTTAGCATGAAAATACAGAGGAAAATTTTTGTATTTAAAAGTTTACAGTGCATCCCTCTGTGTGTCGATGCTTTGCGGGCGGTGTAAACGACAATCGAAAAACTATTCGATTGATGCCCATTAGTTTTTTCTACTCGTTAAAGTATCTGGAGATTACCGTCAACGACCATCTCACGCTGAAAGCACCGGTTCTCGTCCGATCACCGAAGTTAAGCAGCATTGAGCGCGGTTAGTACTTGGATGGGTGACCGCTTGGGAACCCCGCGTGCCGTTGACTTTCTCTTTTGCCAATTTTCATAAAAGTATTAACTAAAATTCTTAAATAATACATTTTTTTGCTCTTATTAACCGTGCTTAATTTTAATCGTTATTTTCTAGATAATGCGAATCGTCTAAATCTTGTTTAATAAATTGAAATGCGAGTCACGAAAAGCCAAATTGGAAAGGACGATGCGTGATACACTTAGCTTTGAAATAGTGACTTTCTTTGCACCTCTGGGGTCACTTACTTCGGATAATGAGGGCCTTGTTTGGCGATGTATTGAAATAAAGCTACCATTGTTAGCATGAAAATACAGAGGAAAATTTTTGTATTTAAAAGTTTACAGTGCATCCCTCTGTGTGTCGATGCTTTGCGGGCGGTGTAAACGACAATCGAAAAACTATTCGATTGATGCCCATTAGTTTTTTCTACTCGTTAAAATATCTGGAGATTACCGTCAACGACCATCTCACGCTGAAAGCACCGGTTCTCGTCCGATCACCGAAGTTAAGCAGCATTGAGCGCGGTTAGTACTTGGATGGGTGACCGCTTGGGAACCCCGCGTGCCGTTGACTTTCTCTTTTGCCAATTTTCATAAAAGTATTAACTAAAATTCTTAAATAATACATTTTTTTGCTCTTATTAACCGTGCTTAATTTTAATCGTTATTTTCTAGATAATGCGAATCGTCTAAATCTTGTTTAATAAATTGAAATGTGAGTCACGAAAAGCCAAATTGGAAAGGACGATGCGTGATACACTTAGCTTTGAAATAGTGACTTTTTTTGCACCTCTGGGGTCACTTACTTCGGATAATGAGGGCCTTGTTTGGCGACGTATTGAAATAAAGCTACCATTGTTAGCATGAAAATACAGAGGAAAATTTTTGTATTTAAAAGTTTACAGTGCATCCCTCTGTGTGTCGATGCTTTGCGGGCGGTGTAAACGACAATCGAAAAACTATTCGATTGATGCCCATTAGTTTTTTCTACTCGTTAAAGTATCTGGAGATTACCGTCAACGACCATCTCACGCTGAAAGCACCGGTTCTCGTCCGATCACCGAAGTTAAGCAGCATTGAGCGCGGTTAGTACTTGGATGGGTGACCGCTTGGGAACCCCGCGTGCCGTTGACTTTCTCTTTTGCCAATTTTCATAAACGTATTAACTAAAATTCTTAAATAATACATTTTTTTGCTCTTATTAACCGTGCTTAATTTTAATCGTTATTTTCTAGATAATGCGAATCGTCTAAATCTTGTTTAATAAATTGAAATGCGAGTCACGAAAAGCCAAATTGGAAAGGACGATGCGTGATACACTTAGCTTTGAAATAGTGACTTTCTTTGCACCTCTGGGGTAAGATACTTTGGATAATGAGGGCCGTGTTAGGCGATGTATTGAAATAAAGCTACCATTGTTAGCATGCAAATACAGAGGAAAATTTTTGTATTTAAAAATTTACAGTGCATCCCTCTGTGTGTCGATGCTTTGCGGGCGGTGTAAACGACAATCGAAAAACCATTCGATTGATGCCCATTAGTTTTTTCTACTCGTTAAAATATCTGGAGATTACCGTCAACGACCATCTCACGCTGAAAGCACCGGTTCTCGTCCGATCACCGAAGTTAAGCAGCATTGAGCGCGGTTAGTACTTGGATGGGTGACCGCTTGGGAACCCCGCGTGCCGTTGACTTTTTTTTTTGCCAATTTTCATAACAGTATTAACTAAACGTCTTAAATAATACATTTTTTTGCTTTTATTGACCGTGCTTAATTTTAATTTTTATTTTCTAGATAATGCGAATCGTCTAAATCTCGTTTAATAAATTGAAAGGCGAGTCACGAAAAGCCAAATTGGAAAGGACGATGCGTGATACACTTAGCTTTGAAATAGTGACTTTCTTTGCACCTCTGGGGTAAGATCCTTTGGATAATGAGGGCCGTGTTAGGCGATGTATTGAAATAAAGCTATCATTGATAGCATGGAAATACAGAGAAAAATTTTTAAATTAAAATATTTACAGTGCATCCCTCTGTGTGTCGATGCTTTGCGGGCGGTGTAAACGACAATCGAAAAACCATTCGATTGATGCCCATTAGTTTTTTCTACTCGTTAAAATATCTGGAGATTACCGTCAACGAACATCTCACGCTGAAAGCACCGGTTCTCGTCCGATCCGATTTTCTGAGCTGGGCGTTCGCCGCGAGCGGTCACGTCAACAATCCGCCAGTACTCACTTTTCGATACCTCTGTCTATAATTGACACAACGGAGAAACTTGGACCACCTCTGCATGGTGCCACCTGCCACCATACATTCAGCTGCACTCCACCCACCACTGCAGAACTGAAATAGGGACGATAGCACACTAACAGCGCTACGGACCCTACGCAGCATCGACAAAGCTCCTACCTGCTACGTGTCTGGGATATACACGGGACCTCCGTTTCAACAAGAACCAAGCTGATTGATAATGGAACCACCACCATACACTCATTTATTTGACAAAGGAACCATAGCTCCTGCTCAGGACGATGACTACGAAGTAAGTCATGTACTAACACAACAACCCATTTCACAAATGGACCAAGGAGCAGATATCTCTCGTAATAATACCTTCGCAAGGCCCACAGGCACAAATAAAACGCCCAACTTCATGGCCTTGGAGAAATTGTACAAAGAATTCCTAAAAGAAAACCATAAGCTGATATCCAACGTAACTCCGAACCTAACTAAAAAACGACCGCTCGCCAGCTCACAAAATAATAAAAGCGAAAATAATATCGTAACTGATCGCTCTTATACCAACTCACATAACACGCATTCACAAGACTGGCAAAGACCGAAACGATTTGCCAAAAACAGCGACCGACCCACAAATGAAGACAGCCTGAATCTCCAGGAAATGAACCGATTTGCAAGATTCTCCAACGACCGAGACGTAGCTGAAACAGTATCAGGCTCAGAAGAAGCGCAAAAGAAGCCAACTCCAACAGCTCAGGACACAGGCAAAGATAACAACTCAGCAAACGAGACAACACAGAACACAACATCCAACAACAGACAAC
This sequence comes from Sycophila sp. Sp_5, assembly GCA_018906775.1. NCBI lineage: Eukaryota > Metazoa > Arthropoda > Insecta > Hymenoptera > Eurytomidae > Sycophila > Sycophila sp. Sp_5. The sequence continues at coordinate 28,893 of JACCID010000171.1, forward strand.
GGCAAAGTAAGTCTCCGCCTATATACATCAGCGAAACAAAATTCGACACTATAAGTAAAATGTTAAAAAACGCAAACTTTAGCAGAAACGATATCATAGTAAAACAAAATGACATGTATAACCAAACGATATACGCTAGTAATCGCGATACTTATGACACAACTTTGCAATTATGCAAAGATAACGGTATCAAATACTACACCTTCACGCCCAGACATTTGAAAGTTAAAAACATCGTCTTGAAAGGAATCAAAGATTATAACGACGAAATAAAAATCAATGATATAAGTGATGAAATAAATGCACTAGGGCTTACTCAAGTCAAGATACACAAAATAATCAAAATTAAATTTAATAAAGTCAGTAAAGATAACTCTTACTTCTTGATACAACTAACACCAGATAGTAACGTGAGAAAATTAACAAAAATACAGGCATTAGCGTATCATAAAATATGGTGGGAAACACTCAAAAAAAGAGACATATTCCAATGCACAAATTGTCAAAGAATTGGACATTCGAGCGTAAACTGCTCGCTTGGCTACAGATGCGTTAAATGTAGTGACCAGCATAAACCGGGTGAATGTAAAATACCGAAAGGAACAAACGATAAAACATTGCTATACTGCGTTAATTGTAATACTAAAGGACACCTAGCATCATACAGAGGATGTCCCTTCTTCAAGTATGCTAAAGAACTGAAATCAGCAAACGAATCAAATAACAAAGCTGAGAATAACGAAAAACTGCATAAAATTAAATCTTATATCATAGGCAGTCAGGATAACGGTGACGAGACATTTAAACGTACTTCCAGTCAAAACACAAACATGAGCGCCCCGAGATTAAATGCCCACAATAATATAAACAGACAATACAATAACATGAACCGCCAAGCTAACGCCTGGGACAATAATGCAAACAATAGCAAATACTTGTTTCCAGACAGACCAAGCAATCCCTTCGACGAAATCAACGCAACATTACACAAATTCAAACGACAATTCCTAGAAACTATGAACGCACAGCTAAACCAAATAAAAAAGCAATTAGAATTAAATACGTTTTGGATAGACAATCTCTACAGTACTTTCGGTAATGATGATGGATACTATTAATGTAACTGAAAATAATAATAATGACCAACTGACAACCAAACCCAATCAGCTGAAAATCGCGTCAATAAATGTTAACTCGCTCGTCTCCCATAGCAAGCGCACGGAACTACTTAACTTTATCAACACAAATAACTTAGATATAATACTGGTATGCGAAACGAAACTTAATAATAAATGTAAAATAGGATTCGCGAACTACAATTTCATCCGAACAGATAGGAAAGATAGCACAAGAGGTGGTGGAACAGGCATAATAATAAGAAATAATATGTCGAATACACCATTATCAATATTACCGCTAAGAACATAAACTTATATATCATTGCAATTTACGTAAAAACAAAGGCAAACACAGCGTTTTGCACGGAGCTAAGTCATCTCTTCAACAGCCTTAAATTAGATGATCATAATAACTACTATTTAATAGCAGGTGATTTTAACTCTCGCCACTCCGAATGGGGAGATGCATTAAATAGCAGCAAAGGCATAATGCTTAAAAATTGGATTGACAAAGAGGGAATAAAATACAGAGCTTGCATAATCCCCCCCACCCAACCCCTTTCCTAGCGCTAACTCCTTCCTGGACCTATGCGTAGTAGATAACAGAGTGCAGGTAACGGACAAAGTAAACAGCAAAATCACGACAGCTGACTACCCCAGTGACCACAAGGCACTTATACTTACTCTCGCCTGTCACGATACCATCGGATATCATGATCCATCGTTCAACCATGCACACATATATAAAAAAACAAACTGGCAAAAATTCCAAAAAGAAATAAAAAAAAAACATTTACTAACCCCACACCGCCCGACACTAATATGACAAACCTCGAAATAGATATCAAATACAAGCAATCAACACGATCATATCTAACACAATCACTAATACAGTTCCACGATGCAAACCCACAGACAATGTACTGAAATACACTACAGTTAAAATAAAAAAATTATATAAATACAAATCCTACCTAATCAGCTCAATTAACAAAGAGTACAAGAACAGACGCCTCCACCCCAACACAAATCCACTAATCAAACACCTCAAACACTTAATAGACATAGTCAACGATACCCTGAAAGCAGATTACCAATCAGCTTATAATAAATACTGGGAAGCACAAATAAAAAACATAGATTACAAGGAACCAACAAAATTTTTCCCCAAAATTAATAACTACTTCAGACAAAAAGACCAACCAAAAATCAACACTCTCACTATTAATACCAACAACACACATTTATTAGACAGAAGCAAGAGCAACTTAGCAAACATGACAAAAATAAACGACAAATATATTATTAACTTCCCCCCGGACATACTAAACATTATGGGAGCATTTTTCGAGACAATAAACGCACCACGGTTCATCAACGAAAACACACCCCTAAAAAGAATAGTAGACACTAAAGTTAACAACCTAATCCAAACGTTTATAAACAATGAAAACACCAATAACACTATAACCACCTTTAGCGAAACTAACCCAGCCACAAACCCCACCCAGATCGACAACAACATTAAATTTCATAGCATATACAAAATAACTCGGTTCTCGATAATTCGATATCTACCAAATAAGACATCCTCGGTTCTCGACAAAATTCCTCCAATAGTATTAAAACATCTACCACTGGAAATAATTCGCCAATACACCATAATATTTAATAACTGTATTAACAACAGATACTTCCCTAATACATGGAAGCAAGCCAAAATCCTACCCATCCTAAAGAAAGACAAACCCTTTAACGAAGTAACTAGCTATAGACCCATTAGCCTCACCCCCGCCATCAGCAAAGTTTTCGAAGCAATCATTAGCAACTCGCTAAATTACTACACAAACAAAAATAACATTCTTCCAGATAATCAATTTGGCTTCCGGCATCAACTTTTAACCACCCACGCTGTTCACAAAGTCTTAAATGACATTAACACTCATTTGCACAATGAAAATGTAGTAGGAGCCTGCCTTATAGATCTCGAAAGAACATTCGACTCGGTCTGGATCTATGGCCTCCTATTCATTTTACTAAAGCTGAACTACCCGATGGATCTCATCCAAATGGTATGGAATATGAAAATTTTTCATTACCGATGGACAGGATCTCTCCTCCGAATCCTTCCAGATTGTCGAAGGCCTCATGCAGGGCACGGTCAACTCCCCCAAATTATTTATCATCTTTACTTATGTTATACCGATGTTATTCGGCCTAAATAATGAAAATGACACATATTCTACAGCCTTTGCTGACGACTTTATAATGGTTGCTAACAAGGAAGCTGACACGGCCCAAGACAAATTGGAGGAACTATTAAACAAGCTCAACAGAGTATATAAACAATGGAACTTGAAAATAAACCCTAGTAAGTGTGAGTGTATAACGTTTCACCGCCCACTTAATACGATAGTACTGAACAAAAGAAAAAGAATAAAATATTTTAAGCTCTACATTACAGACAACAATGACAAATTCTTAGTAGTACGAAAAAAAAAACAGACAAATATCTGGGTGTGCAACTAGATTACCTAGGCAGACTGAATGACCACACCAAAATCCAACTGCAGAAGGCCAGGAATGCGTTTCGCGCTAACACGCGGCTATTTTATAGCAAAACACTATCCCACAGAGCTAAAATCATCTGCTATCTTCTCTTGATTCGACCTATCCTCACCTACGCCGCTCTTATATGGTGGAACACAGGCGCCGCATGCATGAAAAAACTCAGGAAATTTGAAAGGGCATGCCTAAGAGCTGCACTCCATATCTACAGAAGAGATGACAACAAGCACTATATTAACAATAAAATCATATATAACAAGGCTAAAGTCCCACGTATCAACAATTTCATTATTAAATTAACTAGAGATTATTATGCTGACATCACCAAAATTAATAACAAATACCTCAAATCCTACTCCGAAACTGTTCCTGAAATCTGTGAGGAAACAGCCAAAACCGGCTACATTCCACCTCATCATTTCACAAAATGCGAGTCACGAAAAGCCAAATTGGAAAAGACGATGCGTGATACACATAGCTTTGAAATAGTGACTTTTTTGCACCTCTGGGGTCAGATCCTTCGGATAATGAGGGCCTTGTTAGGCGATGTATTGAAATAAAGCTACCATTGATAGCATGGAAATACAGAGGAAAATTTTTGTATTTAAAAATTTACAGTGCATCCCTCTGTGTGTCGATGCTTTGCGGGCGGTGTAAACGACAATCGAAAAACTATTCGATTGATGCCCATTAGTTTTTTCTACTCGTTAAAATATCTGGAGATTACCGTCAACGACCATCTCACGCTGAAAGCACCGGTTCTCGTCATTCGTATCCGAGCTCCGGTAGGAGCAGGACCTCAGAGCAAATCTCAAGTACATATAACAAAACAAAGTGTTAAGCTATAAAAGCACAAAATATTTTACGTAAAAGAAGTTTCAAATATTACAAGAAATTTATAATTTAGTGAATTTATTAATTAGTTATTTTCTTTCATTTAATCACCTATTTATAATAAACAATTTATTCACGTAAATTTGTTACCTACTTCGCAAAACAATGATAATGTGGATAATAAAGCCACCATAGAGTCCAATAATGAATTTACTATGGTGAAATCAACCAAAAGAAAAATTACTTTATCTCCACAACCAGTGCAAACAAAAAAAAGTGTTAATGAAGACAAGATAAAAGCTGTACTAAAAGTGAACAAAATATACAAAAGAAAATTAAAACATACGCCTGTTCCAAACTACAAGAAAAACAGTGAAAATCTGGACAATTATAAAAAAACGCTAGAAAATCAAAAAGAAGACACAACAATGGACTTAGACTCAACTGTACTAAATCCAGAAATTGAAACGCATAACAAATTCACATTACTATATAACGATGACTGCACTTTAAAAGATAAAGAAAACCATTCATCAATAATAGAAGAAATTATAAAAAAAAATGAAACATCAAGATCATCACAAAATTGGAAAAAAAAGTTGCATTACATCCCAACATCACAGGAAAGTACATCTCAGGCAGCTAAAAACAGCTCACAAGAAAATTCCAACGACATACCAACAAGGTTACAGGAAAGGAATTCACGACCCCCTCCAATAATAATAATAAATCAGGACGCAAGAGACACCTCTAGACTAATACATCAACACATGAAGTCCGAAGATTTCTATATAAAAGGTACTAACTCAAGAAAGCACACATTATATATGCAAAACATTTGTAATATTAAAATACCTTGTAATATTAAAATACCACCCAACAGAAATTTAAGCAACGACGAAATCGATCATTATTTAAATACCATCCAAAAAATAATCCAAAACTCAATGGAAGCAATAATTCCAAAAAATTTTAACAAAAACTCATGCGAATGTTATATCAATGATAAAATTAAAAAGATGCAGAAACATAAAAGCTTCATTCTAACCGAACTAAATAAAGCACGCAGAAATAATATACAAGGACATAGGATAAAATATTTAAATAACTTGATGCAAGTTATAAAATCTAAAATAAAACAGGAATTCAGTAACTCAATAAATCATTATTGGAATAAAAAAATTAAAAACATACCATATGACAATCCTTCCGTTATGTACCCTCAAATAAACCAAATCTACAGAAAAAAGGAATCCATAGCTATAAACGAGCAAAAAATCCCAGAACAAAACATCAAATTACTATACGAAGCAGGCATCGATCCCCACAAAGCACAGAAGGATAATCAAGGTAACTTTATCATCAAAGACACCACAGAGAAATTAAACATTATAGGTACGCACTTCGCAAATATTCATACTCAAAACGATCACCTTGGACGCGAGCATCTAAACAAAATCATAGAAGCAGAAACAAATAAACTTAAACAAGAAATAACAACTGATAAATCAACAAATAAGACAGTAACAATATTTTCCGACAACAACTCATCTATTACCCCTAAACAACCAGAAGAAAATATTACACTTTTTACAAATCTATCAAAATTGATTAAAATATTTAAAAAAATTAATAATAAAAAATCTTCAGGTCTAGATAAAATACCAAACATTGTATTAAAAAAACTACCACTAAAAATTATAAAAAATTATTGCATTATCTTCAATAATATTCTTAACAATGGGTATTTCCCCAACGATTGGAAAAAAGCAAAAGTTATTGCACTCACAAAAAAAAATAAGGACGGCTCCTCACCCTCGAACTTACGCCCTATCAGTCTACTACCGAACATCAGCAAAATATTTGAAATAGTATTAAATGACACGCTAGTCTCCTTCTGCGAAACGAACAATATAATTCCTGAATGTCAATTTGGCTTCCGACATAAACACTCTACAATACATGCAATAAATAAATTTACCTCAGACATAAACTGGGCGTTCAACGACAAGAAAAAAGTAGCCGCTTGCTTGATAGACCTGGAGAAAGCATTCGATACCGTTTGGATAATTGGACTCATATATAAAATGATAAAGAAAAGATTTCCAAAATATATAATAAAAATAGTATGGGACATGATAACCGAGAAATCATTTGTAGTAGCAGAAGGAGATCTATTATCAACAAAAGAATTTCTAATAAAAAACGGACTGCAACAAGGAACAGTCAATTCACCGCTATTATTTAACATATTTAACAGTGATATTTTAAAACTTTTTTTTATAAACATGCAAGAATTACGAGCAATAGCCTTTGCCGACGATTTAATAATTTACGTTATAGGCAAAAAACTAAAAGAAATAAAAAACAAACTACAAAATCTATTTGAAAAAATTCAATATTATTACTATTCCTGGAAATTAAAAATAAACACACAAAAATGTGAAACAATAGTATTCCGACAAAGACTAAGCGAAATGAGTTTAGCAGAAAGAAAAATTTGTAAAAATCTACAAATAAGAGAAAAAAATAATGAAGGAGAATACATTCCTCATAAAAATTGTGTTAAATATCTAGGCATACAAATAGATGAAAAACTAAATTACACGATTCATATAGATAAGCAAATCACTAAAGCCAGAAAGGCACTTTTTAAATTAAAGAATCTATTTTACGCTAAACATCTAAACAGCAGAACCAAAATACTATGCTATCAAGCTTTAATTAGATCAATCATTACATATGGTTTCCCTATATGGTACAATATATCAGCAGCGGATATGGAAAAATTAAGAATTTTTGAGAGGAAATGCATTAGAGCATGTTTAGGAAAATATAGAACACAAAACTCAAACTTCTCCAAATACATTAGTAACCAAAAACTATACAACATGGCAAAAATACACCGCATAGACTGCTTTGGATTAAAAATCACAAGAAATCATTTCGCACAGGCAAGACATATTAAGAACAATAGCCTTATTTTTGGAGCCACGTATCCAAACGATCCATACTACGAACAAACACTAAAAAGCGGATTTATTCCTCCAGAGGCATTCCTATACCTAGATAAAAACAACCTACTTCAGGACAAAAATAACATCCCTCTATGGTATCACATTAGGAGAAAAAAAGGAATTAAATCAGTTAACACAATCAACGCTACTTGGTGCTATAACTTCCATATACCACAAATAGACTCAAAAGATCAACATAGAAAAAACATTAAAAAATACTTCTGGCTATCAGAACAATTAATCCTTTTAGTTCATGTTAAATTTACTATTCTCTTTTTTTCTCTTTTTCTTTCTTTTTATTTATACAAATATATAAATAATCTGATATATCCAGTTTTTTCTCGCCTTTCTGGAAAAAAAAAAATTAAATAAAAGAACAATAAGAATGTAAAGCGTCATGAACGTAAAAAAAATAAAAATGAAAAACATATTGTAAAAAAAAATCATGATTATTATATGACTACGAATTGCACGAGCCATTAGTCTTAAGTAAAAAAAATATGTAAAAAAATACGGCGTTTTTCTTGTTTATTGGAAAAATTATATTTATTGTAAAAAAAAAATATTGTATATAAAGGCCTCAATAAACGACTTTAAAAAAAAATAAAAAAAAAAAAAAGCACCGGTTCTCGTCCGATCACCGAAGTTAAGCAGCATTGAGCGCGGTTAGTACTTGGATGGGTGACCGCTTGGGAACCCCGCGTGCCGTTGACTTTCTCTTTTGCCAATTTTCATAAACGTATTAACTAAAATTCTTAAATAATACATTTTTTTGCTCTTATTAACCGTGCTTAATTTTAATCGTTATTTTCTAGATAATGCGAATCGTCTAAATCTTGTTTAATAAATTGAAATGCGAGTCACTAAAAGCCGAACTGCAAAGGACGATGCGTGATACACTTAGCTTTGAAATAGTGACTTTTTTTGCACCTCTGGGGTCAGATCCTTCGGATAATGAAGGCCTTGTTTGGCGATGTATTAAAATAAAGCTACCATTGTTAGCATGAAAATACAGAGGAAAATTTTTGTATTTAAAAATTTACAGTGCTTCTCTCTGCGTGTCGATGCATTGCGGGCGGTGTAATTGATAATGGAAAAAATAAATTGACTGTTGCCCATTCGTTTTTTCAACTTGAAAGTTTTAATTCATTTTCCTTGAAAAGGATTAAATTTCTTGTTATTGATAAAGCTGATATAGATTATTGGGTGGCCACATTGACGAGCAATTAAAAGTAATATTTCAAGCTTTGTCGAAAGAGAAGCAATCGTTACTTTTTAGTGCAACTATTACAGATGCATTAGGTAAAGTAAAGCAAGTATCGAGTAAAGGCATGTTCATGTGGGAATCATTAGATGATTTAGGTCTTACAACAATTTTCTTTGCCCTAAAGATATTCGTGATGCATTTTTAGTCGAAGTGATTAGAACTTTCAGAATTGATAATGACACTGGATCAATCATGATCTTTACTGATACCTGCAAGTAAATAGTAAGATACAGCAATAAATAATTAAAATTTAAAGTATTAACATAAATTCTGATATTTTTAGACATTGTCAGTTATTATCAATGACTTTAAATGAAGTAGGTTTTGAAAATGTAGCACTACATGCAATGATAAAGCAATAGGAGCGTTTAGCATCCTTAGCTAGATTCAAATCTAACCATGTAAAAATTTGGATTGCTACCGATGTAGCAGCAAGAGGCTTAGATATTCCTATTGTTGCTCTTGTTATTAATCACAATATACCAAAGGACCTAAGGAATATATTCATAGAGTGGGTAGAGCTGCTCGTGCTGGAAGAGGTGGTATGTCAAGTAGTTTAGTCACTCCGTATGATATTAAATTGTTACATGCCATTGAAGAGACAATAGGAACCAAACTTACAGAATTCAAAGTTGAAGGTAAAAAATAAAATTTTGTGATATTTAAAATAAAGAATGTGTTTGAATTAAAACCCTCAGATTCACAATCTGTTCCATTACAGACACGATTTTGCTTTGTAAAATATGTTTGTAATAAATGAATACAAAATATTTAATCGAAATATTTTGCCTTTTCATTCAAGATTATTCCTCTTGCAGAATTAAATAATAAAGGTTTATAATGCCTATTTACTGGAGTATTACGTTAAATTTGGGAGCTTAATTTCATTGGCAATTAAAAAGCACTAGATTTATTTAGAAGTTTTCTTTTTTTGTCAATTATAAACCTTAGTATGTACACTCCCCGTCACATGCTTTTGCGCACCCCGTGCAAAAATTGGCATAGCTAAAAAGTTTTATTCGACGCCCCGTACGAAGAAAATCCCCTGTCTGCATTTTGGCGACGAAGAAAATCTCCTCAGCTGATTTCCCGACGAAAACTATCCTTTTTAGAACTTTTGCGGCGAAAAATATCCTTTCTTGCATTTTTGCGGCGAAGAACATCTTCTTGAACGATTTTGCGGCGAAGACTAGCCCCTCTAGCATTTTTGCGACGAAGAAAATCTCCTTAGCTGATTTTCCGACGAAAACTATCCTTTTTAGAACTTTTGCGGCGAAAACTATCCTTTCTAGTACTTTTGCGGCAAAAACTAGCCTGTCTTGTCTCTGGCGTTTTTGCGCTTTATTGAAATAAAATAAATGAAGTAAAATCGCTGGTATACTAATAATTAGCTATGGTTTTAGTTAACGAATAAGCCAAAAATAAGCCATGAATAAACCAACGTTTAACATTAAATTGTATAAAAAAAGGATAACACAAAACGTAAAATAAAATAATTTGTTTAAATAAATGCACCCTCGATTAAAAAGTATGGGATAGTATTGGTAGAAAATTGTTTTATAAGATTGTAGGAGATCTTTTTCGTCGGAAAAATCAGCGAGGGGATTATTTTCGTCGCAATAGTGTAGAATGAGATCTTTTTCGTCGGAAAAATCAGCGAGGGGATTATTTTCGTCGCAATAGTGTAGAAGGAGATCTTTTTCGTCGGAAAAATCAGCGAGGGGATTATATTCGGCGCAAATTTTGGAAGGGATTTTCTTCGCCGCAAAACTGAAAAGAGATTTTCTTCGTAGGAGGTGTCGTATTGATCAGCAGCAAAACGTCGTAGCTCAAAAAATCCAACGGAGTCGGAAAGGTAATTGCTTCAACTTTAAAATGAGGGATCGAACGTTTTTTTAGAACGTTTTATAATAAAGTTACACCATTTTTTATAAAAAAAACACGTTTTTTTTAATGCGAATCATTAAAAAAAAAAAATTTTATCATTTTTTAGCAAAAAATTAAACTTTGTCGGGCTGTTATAAAATCTAAAGGATATCATTTTGATTAGAAAAGTGTCAATAGAGCATAATAGTGTGAATCATAAATTGTAGACATTTTCGTGCAAAATATTAGTAATTCCCTATTGAAAAATCTTACGTAAGATCTTACGTAATATTTTTCAATAGGGTTGCTTAATATTTTGGACAAAAAGTGTCTACAATAACTTTTTATGTAATTTTTTTCAGAAAAGTGATTCAATACATCTGAAGTGCAGGTAATGAAAAGTATTTTAAACCTGGTCCGGTGACATATAAGTTACTTTATTGAGAAGAAAGCTATGGCAAGTAGACAAATAAATAAAAATTTTAAATGTTTTTAAGAGAACAATACTAGAGGTAAAGAACGCTGTTTGGATCTTAATATTGAATAAATAGCTTAAATTGTACGAGTAGTCAAAGTGTAAAAAGTTCCAGCAATCAAAATTGGTGAATACAATTGTTATACCTATTATACTGGAAAGTGTATTTTTACAATTTTACCCAGGCTGGCCCCCTTAATGAATTATAATATTCTTGAATAATTTGAAACGAAGTCCTTTAGAGCGAATATTGCGATTTAGTGGCAAACAATAAACTACCCTTATTTTTAATTAAATATGAACTCTGTATGAGTTTGTAATGAGCTCGTTATGAATTCACTAAGAATTCATATGTCACACATTATAATATTCTTGAAAAATTCTGTATCAAGTCTTTTAGTTTCTAAAGTCCGATTAATCAGATAACAGTGATCTATCCTTAGTTTTAACTAATAATGTACTCGGTAAGAGTTCGCAATGAGCTCGCTATAGATTCGCTAAGAATTGTCACGAATTCTATTATTCTTGAAAAATTCTGAATTAAGTCAATTAGTGTTAAAATAATATATTCACGTATCATGAGATTAAACACACCATAGGAGATAATAAAAACGGTCCCAAATTGCCTGAAAATTAGCACCGTAGCCAAATAAAATTAGCTACATCGGTCTCACTAGGATAAATAGGAGTGGCAGCCAAAATTAAGGTATAATATTTCAGGAATGAGGGAGCGTTAGGTCCTGAAACTCTACAGTGTTCATCTTTGTAGTATTAAACAGTCACCACAACCAATTTGAGATAAATCCCTCACCCGGATCTTATGGCCTCACCTTTTAGTGTTAAAATAATATATTTTGGTACACGTATTGTTAGATTACGTTTTTACCTTCCATGTAGCGTATACTATTTAATTTCTTTTTTTTTATTTATTTAAGCAAATATAACTGCTAGAAAGTTATTTAACTTAATTCCACAGTTAAACGAGTAATAGATCTAGGTCATAAAATTACTTAGTTATTTTCAAAGAACTCTTTCTGAACACTTTACGAACTTTTCATGAATCCTTTCTTACTTAAAATAATGTACTGAAATTAGCGTTCTTGTAGAATTCCTTATACTCATTAGAAAGTATTCTATACGAGTACTGTATGAACTCATCCTGACCTCTTAATGAATTACGGTTAGCAAGAATATATTCATAAATAAATGTCATGAGAGTTCCAAAAGAACATTTATAGTACACTTTACGAACATTTCGTAGTATTTGTAGATCCTGCGCCAAAGAACTCAATAAGTATACTTTATGTACTCTGCATACGTGTACATACAGATCTCATTTATCATTCTCCATTAATACATTTTCAAAGAGAGAGATTCTTTACAAATTATACTATTATTCTATATAAGCAGAATTTCATATGCTATTATAATTATACTATTATTCTATATAATCAAGAATTTTATATGATTAGTTTTTGATCAAAATATAAACGGAAAAAGAATACTTAACCTTTAGAGGGCCGGAGTTTTGAAAAATTTGAAAATCGCATTTTTCTATAGGAATGTGGTCTAAGGTCCCTGAGTTAGAGCCAAACTAAATTGCGATGTTGGTGAGTCAGACCCCCTACTTCACTTAGTTATATTCGTACCTTACCATTACTTGATCAAGTACGAATATTGATGAAAGATGTTAAGTAAATACTAGAAACTATCATAATTTCATTAAAACTAAATTATTATTATCAAAAATTTACTTACAGCTAAAGTCATGTCCTTTGTTCAACTAAGAACCATTTTATCATCTGAGTATAAAACAAATGCTATTCTTAAATATTTACAACAAGTAGCAGTTTTAGTTGAGGGTAATTAGATTGTAAATACTGAACTCATTTGTCCTAAAGATTCGGTATCAGCTCACATTACGCCTAGAGGCGTATTCCGGCCCTCTAAAGGTTAATTAATTCGTAAAGAATACAATGTATTCATTAAGAAATCTTTTATTATTCTTAGAAAAGAGTTCTAATAGAATCCTTTTCAAGAATTCTTAAACTATTCAACCCGATTATCTTTGCCGTCTGGGTATGACAGTTTTCCAAAACAAGAAACAGTTTAGACCAAAAATGTTCACCTTTGTTACCGTTAATCATGTATTTTAATAAAAAAGCAATCTATCTACGATGTGCTTGACGATGTGATTAGGTCGAAGATCTCAAAGGAACTAAAGAAATGCACAAGCCACGACAGGATTCCAAAATAAAAAAAAGTTAACCAACAATATATACACATTCGTAACGGTTGTGTTTCTTGGAAGGATTATCACGAGTTCGAAATTTGTGAGCAAGCTTGCGAGCAAAGCACGACAAAGCGGCGCGACAGTGTCGTTTTGTTTACATTCAGAGCCTCCATAGGAATTTCACTGATTTTAACTTATTTTGAATTGATTTTATTATAGACTGTATGAAACCTGATTTCATTGATTTTAATGTGATTAGCAAATGATTTCAAAAAATAGGGTTATAGCTGATTTCTCTGAATGAGTAGCCCTTCGCAAAAAATCGTTTGGCTTTTATAAAAAATAGGTGTGCCGGCATTAGGTGACATCGGGTAAAATCACTCCGCGAGTCAACAGACATTTGAACGTTTAAATTCATTGAAAATGCATGAGTCAAGGCTCTCGACGAAAGCACCTTCTCTTTCGTATAATCAATTACTGACGTCCAGTGAGTCGAACCACGAAACAACTTCCTTGCTTACCATAAACTGGTCGACTCTATGTTCGCGGTCATGTTTTTCGCGATAATACAGATCACGACTTATCAAGAATATATTATGTTATCAAAGCTTTTTCCCTACTTTTTCATTGAATTAAAAATTAGTTTTATTAATTATTGTAATACACATTCTTAAATGCTTTATTAATATATTCAAATAGAATATCTACACAAGTTTAACCAGATTCTCCAGCACAATATGTTACTGGATAGCAAGGAGCTTTGATGCATTGAACCTTTTGGGATCTGCAATTTTCTTTGTTCTTGCAGAGATTATTAGGTCCCAAGCACGGGCACCATTTTAGATCTGGAAAGTGTAGATAAATGTATTTATCAAAAAGGTACTCGATAAATTGTAGCACAATTAACTTACCGCTTGTACATCGCCTCTCATAGCAACAACCCGTATTGCAATCCAAACCTTTGGAGCACTATAATAATAAAATATTAGTTAAGGGTTACTTACATTTAAAAATTTTCAAAAAATTTAATTTTGTTTACTTCATATATCGATCAATAAAATATTTTAATTAATTTCAAAGATAACTCATCAATTACATGATCTCAATAAGCTGTTAGTTAACCTGGAGGGCCAACAAATCAATGAATTTTCAGGAGATTTTGCTTAAAATATTAAAATATAATTTTTTACATACATGTCTAGCAGACGCAGAGTTGATAGTCAGTAGCAATATACCGGCAGTGACAATAAATGCAACTACAGTTGACTTCATTTCTTTTATCTAAAACACAAATCGGCAAATGAATTTGTCATGTTATTAAATTAAATTAATTTTTTTAATTAAAATAAATCAAATCAAATAAAAAATAATTTAAAATGAAATATTTAAATAAATTATTACAGAAATTTAAAAAAATCTGAATAAATAAATAAACATTCATAAATAAATAACAATAAACAATTAAAAACATTTTTTTTTGTATTTTAAACCGATGACTAGAGGTTATTGGTGATGATGAACTTCAAAGTTAAGACGGATGCTGAAGCCAAGCACAGTTCTTTATAATTTGGAAAAAAACGAAAATAATATTAATGCTGCTGAAAGTAATGCCAAACTTCCTGTAGACGCCATTCCAGGAAAAATCAATAGTGCAATTTCTACGCTAGAGAACGACAGCAATTTAATTTCTGTATATAATTGGAATAATCACCAATCGTCGGTAACAATTAAAAGAAAAAATGCGTAAAACGGTAACACGGTAAAAAAATTATAACTCGTAAAAGAAAAGTTAGCTAAAGAAAATAAAATATTAAAACAAAAATTACATAGAGCCGAAAACGTAAACGCAAGGTTAAAATAAATTCAACTAAACAGCTGTTAATAGATAACGCGTCAAAATATTTTAATCCGAAAGTAGCTTCTTTTTTTAAAAGCAATATGCCTTAAGGCGTCTGTTATAAATCTCCAAAGGCATAAAAATATTTATAAGACTCGGAATGTCAAGCCTTACCATCAATTTTTTGCATTCAAAAATGGGTAAATATTATGATTTTAAAACCGGATAGTAATGAGTAGCATGATAGCAAAATGAGTCTACGACCCGGATTAGAGTATATAATCTTAAAGAAGATTATATTGAAGGTTATCGTGACCTTGGCGAATACGGCGAACGAAATCCGCAGAAGGTAAAGTCGGTTTTAGTATTTTTAGTTACCGGTCTAACCTTTAATTAGAAGCAGCCTTTAATTTTTTTTCCCAACAAGTGGTTCCGTTTCTGGTGATAAATTAAAAATAATCATTAACGACGTGTTGCAAATGACGGAAGATATTGGTTTTAAAGTTCGGCACATGGTTTGCGATCAAGGAGCTTCCAATCTAAAAGCAATTTCGTTGTTAGATATTAACAAAAATCATCCTTTATATAATTTAAAAACCGTAGAGTCACGTTCGGATTTAATACTCTGCATATTTTAAAATGCATTAGTGCAGTTTCTTGGAATGCCATTTGCGAACTAAGGGAGGTTTGAGCGCGTAAAATCATGTAAAGCCGCACCAAAATTAACTGATCGTCATATAAATCCAAATAATTTTGAAAAAATGAACGTTAGTTTAGCAACGTAAGTTTTCAGTAACTCTGTGTATGTTGGCCTTATGGCAAGTGCTACTTCAAGCGACATAAAAAATTCAGTTGCCATCACAACTGGTAATTTTTGTAAACGGTTAAACTATATGTTTGATTGCCTAAATGCGCAAACCTTGCATGTTTTAAATCCCTTGAAGCGCGGTTTATCTTTGCAAAACCCACAAGTAGAGAAATGTTAACGCTATGCAGTGCTCTGGGTTGAACAATGGATGACAAAAGGTGGTAAAAATCCAAACTGCTTTAACAGTTTTATTATAACAATAAAGGGGATATGCCAAATTATTAGTAAAGGAGGAATCGGAAAATTCATACATTTTTTAAATAGTGGAACAATCCTCTAATCTTGAAAAATGGAGTAAAAATACGTTGCAGCCCTATTGAAAAATCTTACGTAAGATCTCATGCCAAAATCAGATCTGAAATTTTTTTATTTATAAAGGACTAAACACCGTAAAAAATGTGGATAAACTTGTTATTAAAGAATTTTTTTTCAGATGCGGAACTTAAAAAAATTTTTTTACGCATCTGAAAAAATTCTAAGTCCCATCGAAAAATAAGTCATTATTACTGTCGTATAGCTAAGAAACAATCCTATATCTTTTGTTTTAAGCTTTTTCTCTTAAAATATAATCCCGCGGAGTTATTTTGCCATTCCGGTACTTTTGGCCTACCCTGTATAGTACTTGCAAGTCAGAAAACATTAATTCATCAGATCCGAAATTTATTTTTTAATATTCAGCAAGAATGAGAGTATTTGCAACTAGCAACATATTAAGTTCAATAACATTGTTTACATTTTACATAAAAATGTGGTGTCCATTAAAAGAAAACACGGTTTCGGTATATTTGTAATCGATTACTTAAAAATCAAGCAAAGGTTTAAGATTTAAGAGTTAAAAGCAGGTACTTGAAAGATTTTATGACTCTAGACATATAGCACGAATGGTCATGCTACTTTAAGGGGATATCTATCTTAATTTCTGCAGTCTACTATACTGACAATTCTCCATACTCTCTGCTAGCATCTAAGGCAAATTTGATTTTTCAAATAATTTTGAAATGGCTTTCTTAATGCCATTTTTGATTGTATCAAAACATTATTTATAATTCGTAGAATGTGCGTAGACTTCTTTTTTGGTTGAATTCAATTCCTATTAGTGAAAATACCGACTTATTTTTCACTTGATCACGTGTAATTGTGAATGGTAAAACAAATTGACTAATCCAATTATTAAATAGAGCTCTTGCTATCGCAGGCGTTCGGTTTTCTTTTAAAGGTACCTGTTCGCGATTTTGCATTTAAATTGCGCGCGTTCTCGATTTACTCGCGGAGCTCATGAGCGCGTCGCTTCTTTGCCGCGCCGACTGACGCTGACAATCGGCTCAGCACTTAAGTTCCAGCCTACGCTCAAATACCTCAAGTCAATTGTATTTTGAAGTTAAGGTACGCTCACTCCACGTGGGCTTAAAATAAATCTATCACAGCTCAAAACTTGCATGAGTTTATTAAATCCCCGCCCTCTGTAACTGACATGATCGTTACATACACAAAAAATTTCAAACATTTCGTCCTTCGAACCGGATCTGGTAGTTAACAGCGGGTGCGTATGTGTACGTGTAAACGACGCTCTTCTCATACAACGGTGATAAAGGAGTGTGTGTGCGGAGCTCTACGGACAACCGTGTATAATTTTTTCGCTCATTAGCCGCTCAACTACGTGATTATGGCCGACGAGAAGGCACCGTCAAGCAGCACCAGCGGAGCGACCCTCAAGATGCCCGATGTCCAGGACACCAAGAAGGTCAAGTATGTTCGCTCAGCCTCAATTTCTAATCTCAACATCGAAGACGCGGTCTGCGCGGCGCTCGACCGTCAGAGCTCAGTCCTCTCGCCGCCAACGATCACTTGCTCTTATTAGCGCATTTCATTGTAATGTACCCAGCGTTTCTAGCGTTGGAAGTCCGACTGCGTCACGAGGTTGCACATGACAAACGGTTGTTTCACAACTGTTTGGGGTTGCACAACATGACCGCATGCAGGAGCTCAGCACGTTGCAAGGTGTGCGACCAAAAACACCACACCATGCTGCACCAATCGCTACCACCATCTCAAGCTCACCACGTGCCAATTTCAAATTGCTCACCAAGTACTCAGCTCTGCAACGCGGGTGATTTCCCGTTATCAAGATGGCATGCAACTCACGAGGCTTTGTTGACTGCTTCGCCAACAGATGACTCTCCTTGACTGGGATGATCCACTCCCAGGTCAAGCATTCCCAAGAAGCTCAACATCAGTGAACATTTCATGTTACTGGCCAGTATCTCATTTCTAAAGTGGCTATTACTTGGAAGTTGTCCACTATGGAAGTTCACTGTTTCATCAATGCTTGTCAGGACTCTACGGCAGCCATGGACTTCCTAGTTGTCCACTCATCATCCACAGGCTCACGATGTCGCTTACTCTCTCGAATCAATTTCACTCATCTCACGGGAATAACTCCCCCTCAGTTAGGACCTTCAGCGTCGATAATCGCTGCACTTCTCAAAATGCTTAAGAGTCTCTTCCAATGAAGATCGACGCTCATTGTGGATGAATTCTCAAATCATACTAATGTGGATCAATCAGTACACCGCTCAGCGCTTCAAGAAGGTACTCAGCTGACTTTCGCAAACTCTAACCGACGTGCTGGATTTCTGCGCAAATCTCACGCTGGGTTCTCTGCACCAGACAACGTGATGTTAGGGCTTAGCAGCTCATCTCAGGAACCTCTTAGTGTAATTCTTCTACAACGTACAACTTTTCATCATGTTACAGCACTCATACAGAATATTTACTCACCAGCTAAGCATTAACTTCTGTTCTCAGAATTAATATGCGTTGTAGTCTCAGCTCGGACCGCCACAAAACTACACGTGGTCACAAATACAGGGCAAGATGAATTTGTTACCAAATAAGGTAGCAACTTGGCTAGCATGGAACAAATTATCTCTAAATATAGTAAAAACTAAGTATATCACATTCGGGAACTACTGTGATAGTGTACCACTAAACTTAGATATAGAAATACTTCAAAAAAAATCATAGGACAGAAAATTACAAATATTCAGGAATATATTTTGTTTACAATATGAAGTGGAATACGCGCATTGAACAAATAGGGAACAAGACATAATATGTAATCTCACATTCGCAAAACTAAGAAATTATATAAATAGCTATACACTAATGAAAATCTATTACGCCATTTACCAAAGCATAATAAGTTATGGGATTATAGCCGGGGCCGGCGCCTACAAAACCACAGTTAATACATTAAAAAAGATTCAAACAAAAATTCTGAAAATTATATACACTCCCCATCACATGCTTTTGCGCACCCCATGCAAAAATTGGCAGAGCTAAAAAGTGTTATTGATCAGCAGCAAAACATCGTAGCTCAAAAAATCCAACGGCATTCAAAAGAGTAGATAAAAACCTTCGAAAAATGCTACTACGGAATTAAAAAAGTGTTAAATTGAGTTTTTTATAAATATTAAAAAGAGTTGTAAAAACACAAAATCTTGCCTTCTTTGACCCGCTGCTAATTTAGTTCTCGTAATGTTAGCTTAAAAAATCCAGCGGAGTCGGAAAGGTAATTGCTTCAACTTTAAAATGACGGATTGAACGTTTTTTTAGGACGTTTTATAATAAAGTTACACAATTTTTTATAAAAAAAAAAAAAACACGTTTTTTTTTAATGCGAATCAGAAAGAAAAAAAAATTGTTTTTACTCATTGAACATATTTCTGCAGCTATGTATGCGATATAAAAAATTTTTTTTTTTCATTTTTTAGCATGTCAAAAAATTTAAGAGTTTAGTTTATCTAAATATTTGTAAATCATTTATTATTCATTATTATTACGAAAAATTTAATTAATTTATTATAGTAGTTATGATGAAACAAAAAAGGTCTTCTATCAGAGTTTGATAGATTAAATAAAGTTAACAAAACATTAATCACAATTTTAACAAGTACAAAAATAATATAAAGAATAGTTTTACTATTCAAAAATTAAAATCTTTGGTTTTTCGACTCACGATTTATGATTCACACTATTATGCTCTATTGACACGTTTTTCTAATCAAAATGATATCCTTTAGATTTTATAACAGCCCGACAAAGTTTAATTTTTTGCTAAAAAATGAAAAAAAAATTTTTTAAATCGCATACATAGCTGCAGAAATATGTTGAAAGAATAAAAAAAATTGTTTTTTCTTTCTGAAGTTTTTTTCTCTCTTTTATTTTTTTAATTATTCGCATTAAAAAAAAACGTGTTCTTTTTTTTTAAAAAAGTTGTGTAACTTTATTATAAAACGTTCTAAAAAAACGTTCAATCCGTCATTTTAAAGTGGAAGCAATTACCTTTCCGACTCCGTTGGATTTTTTAAGCTACCATTACGGGAACTAAATTAGCAGCGGGTCAAAAAAGGCAAGATTTTTTTGTGTTTTTACAACTCTTTTTAATACTTATAAAAAACTCAATTTAACACTTTTTAATTTCGTAGCATTTTTCAACGGTTTTTATCTGCTCTTTTGAATGCCGTTGGATTTTTTGAGCTACGACGATTTGCTGCTGAGCAATAACACTTTTTATCTCTGCCAATTTTTGCACGGGGTGCGCAAAAGCATGTGATGGGGAGTGTACATAAAAACCGTTTTACAATAAATAAATATCCTTTAAGTATTTGATAAACATTTACATTAGACTCATTAATATAATACTGTGATAAGCTTAAAAATATATACTTAAAAAGTGAATCTAAAGCGAGGAATAAAAGCATAATATTAACAAAAATGTATAAAACTGTAAGTAATAAAAACAGTCATAATGAGGCCATAAAAACTTTCAATTCATTACCGTATGAATTAAAGTGTTTAAAATTAAATAAAGAAATTTATAAAAAATTTATACAAAAAATTTATAAAATCTATATAAAAATATTATATTATGTTTTGAAAATTTTAAACAAAACAACATGTGAATTTTATTAAAGGTATAATTTCGACTCTTGACGTTTGATTTCTACATGAACTTTGTAAGCATTAATGATTTGTAAACTTTATGTTTTTTTTTTTTAGTTGTAAACTAGTTTGTAAATTTTAACAATACCAGCCTATGTACAGGTAATAATATTTATATATAATCGGAAAGGTTGCGCGGTCACCTCATGGCAAAAATACACTCTTTAGTTTAACACCGAGAAAAAAAATGAACAAATAAGCACTTATATTTTATGTTTTATGTTTCGGCACTTTTTGATGAATTTTGAAGGATAAAAAATGAAAGTTGCGCTGTAACTATAATTCTATAAATACACATATTTCTTACACTTAAGTGTACCTTTTGGTGTTATTATGCTAATAGTACATCGGAAAACACGTTATAAAATCTTTTAGAGCCATTTGTACATTTTTAAACTTTTGGAAAAAATTTTCAGGTCAAATTTTACTTGACAATTGTTTTCAAAAGTTTAAAAATGCGAAAATGATTATAAAAGATCATATAACGTGTGTTTTCGGATGTACCATCGGTATAATAGTACCTGAAGGCACACTTAAATGTAAGGAAAATGTATATTTATGGAAATACAATTACAGTGCAACTTTAATTTTAAAATACCAAAGATTTTGGTATGAGATGTCACCTAAGAACTTTTAATAGGGTTAAATTAACTAATGTTGTTTTTTTTTTAATTCTTTTATTATAATCATGAAGTACTTTGCTTATGGTTTATTCCACTTTATATTTTATAATTTTGTTCGCAATGAATACTTAATGAATCCTTTTATTATAAAAAAACGTCAAAAATTAAAACCTTCAATTTTTTTCATTATGAATACTTTATGAATCCATTTATTAGAGTTAAAATACCATAAAATTTTGTACATTAAGATATTTTAATGAACACTTTAAAAATCCGTAAGATATAATGTATAATTGAAACATTAATTAGTAGCCATTCAATTGAACAAAAAAAAATACGCGTCGAATATTTTTTGTTATACTATGAAACGAATATAACGAAATTCAAAAGAATTTTTCAAGTAAAAAACGAATTGACCAAAACATGCGATCTGAAGCATTATATATGTTTACTCGATCCCTTGGCGCATAATCTACCGTTTTAATCTAATGGGGGCAAAAAAATCCAAGTTTTCCCAGATAGGGAAAAATATTTTATATATCTACATGCTAAATCAGCTGTAATGAAATAGAGTGAAAATTAAGTTTTTTGGAGTCAAATATTTTTACTTTAATTTTTAGTGAATTTAATGGACTAAAATAAAGCGATTTTTTGACTCTTAAAAAGGTAGAGGCACAACCTTTAATATTCTACTCTACCTTAGAGTGGAATTAAATCACTTTATTCATAGATAGACAATTTTTAACTTGATTGAGAGTCAAATGAGTTGTTTCGCTGCAACTAAGCTAAAATTTGCACCAAGCGTTTTAGCGTGTTAACAGGCGCTGCAAAATGCACTGTCAAAATATCAAAGAAATAAATATGCACTGCTTCTTGTCAAACGAAGAAACAATTTTAAATTATTTTTTAACTTAGTTTCAAGTTACGTAAATTTAAAATGTTTATAAACTCTTTACTTTTAACGAATAAACGTTGCCACAAACTTACTTAACTGACTATCGAAAACTAATGGAGTCTCGCTGAAACAAGCTTATATTTATACAAGCAACTTATATTTACGAGCAGTGCAATCACTCCGGTTTTATATTGTTCATGTGTTGCTACCAGGATAACTAGACGCAATTTATTATCAGGGAAACAGTTTTTTCCTGTTTACTTTTTTTACATATAAATATCCTCATTTATTATTTCAAACTTAGCAAACATAAAGCTTTAAAATGCAATTGCAACTGTAAATTCAAATCAGCAGTTGAATCAACAACATATTTCTGTTAATAGCTTCGAATTAGTAAACATCAACTTATTTTTTTTTAACGCTATAAACGTGAATTTAATTTTTTTTTTTAAATAAATTACTCAGTCATAACTTCGAACTAGTAAACATTTGATGTTTTATTTCAAAACCAAATAAACGTGAACTTAAATTGAAGTTTACTCTTTAATGAAAATAGATAAATATCGAAAGTAAGCTAAAAATCGTACTATTAATTATAAAAGTAATTTTCAATTTTTCCTAAAAATCGAATGCGTGGCCTATTCTAAAATTTCCATGGAATATTGATACACTAATGAAGGCTCTCTATGATTTGTTTGGAAAAATGTGATATTCAATATTTTAGAATTTTTTTTCTGAAAAAAAAAGGTTCAACCACTGAAATTTTCAGATAATCGAAAGTTTAGCATTGAAAAATAAAATTGGCTTTGGATAACCATCATTATTTTTGCAGATAGCCGTCAAACGTGCTGAACCAGTAGTGCCTTGTTTAATATCCGTTTAACTGATGCGGGTTTAGTCGTGCGCGGAAAAAATTTAGCTTAATTTTTTACTTTATGCTTCGCAAAATGCGCCGCGGGATTACAATATTCGGCGGTCATGTTCATACAACATTGTCGCGTTGCACGTTATCTATTATTTTGCATGTTCATCATGTCACATTTCAAACAGCTGAAGAGATTTATGGGTATTACAATGACTCGTCTTTTGAAGAAATAAATATTTTCGGCACCGTGAATTTTGGTCGCGAGAGTCGCCCTGCACCTCCGTGACGGAGGAAAAGAGAGATCCCACGAACCCTTAGCGCCTCTGATGGACAGTGGGAATTAGCAATCTATTCATCGGTTAGATCTGCGCGATATTGTTTACGACGTATACAATCACGTACCTATTCTAATCGACCTGGTCGTTAAATTGCTCGAGTTTTGATCGTGCGTTGTGAGCCGTGCACGCATAGTATTCCGGTGCGCAAGGAAGACCTTCTGACATCCTCGTCGCCGAGAAGTATAAGCTTTCACTCGTTCTTATTGTACCGTGGCGCTTTTTCGCCGGTTACTTCGTGTGTCAGCTTTATTGACAGACAAACAGCCAGATGGGAAGTCCCTCCACCACTGTCTACGACGTGTTTACAAAATGTTTTTTTTTCCTCGGAAGCGTTTATTTTCCAGGCAAAGATACCCATGGCCGAAATTTTCATGCAGATGTGCACCAAAGTGAGTCAGGTACCGATCGCCGTTGTCATCTGACGCACGCCGTTGCTGGGATAACAGCCAGGGGCAACGGAGGGTCCAGATCGTCAAAAGATGAGTACTGCCTCCCAATTTATTTCCTCAATCGCAGTCTGCAAAATTTAGCCAGAAGGCAGTGCTACCGAGCCATTTTAAAATAGGAAAATTCCATTAGCGATTTAAACTCGCTGCGGCTCGGAATTTCTCATGTCTACTTGAACCAGCACTTACTTCCCCTATTTTTCAGGAGGACAGGCGAGGGATGAGGAGGCAGGAGACGAGGTGTTTTCACTTTTACACTGTCCCTCCAAAATCGCCCGATCAACGGCGACCAATCGGCACGGCGGGGACGCCGACGAGATGACGAGCATCGGTACCTTGGCTTCGCGGACGGGAGCAGCGCTCTGCGATTTCTCGACTGGCTGGGGGGATCTCGAGGAATAACTCCCGCGCCGCGTCGCTTTATTTTTCAAAGTCCATTTTTATTTTACTTTTTAATTTGATCCGTGGCGTATGCAAAATTTGAATGGATCTTATTAAAAAAGTATTAGATCATTCATATTAAACGATATTTGACATCCTTTTGAATTCCGGTAATTTTTTTCTTATCGTGTTTTATTAAATTGCTCTATTTTTTGAAGATCGATATAATAAAATATTAAATAGAAAAAGTGTTGGGTTTTACATAAAGAATAAGCACACAAAATTTTAGTGCAGATATTCAAATAAACTTTTTATTTTTTCATAATTTTAGGTTTAATAATAAATATAAATTCGTAAATGTATAGCCACCACCGCTCATCCACGCTCGAGACATCGACCCCGGCGGTTAAACAGCTGACAGCGCGTGACTTGTCCCTCGTTCGTGTCGTCTCAACTACTCTGGACGAAGCTTTTTCTGCTCAAAGTGTGGCCTGTCAGCAGGCGCTGCATCCTACTGCCGTGCAAAACTGGTGTCCGAGCAGCAGGGGTCGTCAAAAATTTTTCATAGTTCAGACAGTCAGGCTAAAAATGGCGCTGGTACTGAATTTATCAAAATAAATGAGACTAAAGATGGTGCCATATTTCATAATGCATCTCTGGCGCTACTTGAAGAGCAAAGCCTTCTGGAACATTCGCACCCTGTTGAATATATCCAGCTGGAAATCCATGCATGGACTGGATTCCAGCTGGATTTCTGGGGTACCTTGGTTGAATTTATCCAGTTGGATTTCTGGGGCATGCAGGTGCAATTTATACCTTGATTTCGAATAAATCTAGGTGGATTTAATGGATATCCAGATGGATTTTCCAAATGGAAATTCCAGCTGTATATTTTCAACAGGGCACTACTAATCCTCGTGAGCTGTTCTTCCGGCGCTTTGATATGCTCGAGAAGCAGCCAGACGAGCTTAGGTCTATCTTGAGAGTGGACTCTGTTCATAGTAGTACCTCATCAGATATTTCTGGTGGTGGCGCTGCTATTTAAATGCCAATTTGACTGCCAGGGTATCCGCTTTTGAGAAAATACTTGCAAACCAATGAGGAGTATTAAGTGAGATAAACACTAACACGAGGCAGTTTCTCGAAGGTACCAAAGGTCACATCGTGTTGAAAATAGAAACGTTGAAAAAAAGGTTTCTAATCAACGTTTCCGAAAGGTTGAATATCAACGTTTCAAAACATTGAAAAAACATGGATTTACCTTGATTTTCAACCTTATTGTCAACGTTTCCTAGGTGAACGATGTAAACGTGATTTTCAACGTTTCCTAGATGAGCGATATGTAAAAAGGTTGAAAATCAACGTTTATATTGCTCATTCAGGAAACGTTGAAAAAAAGGTTGAACCTTCCTTTCAACCTTCTTTTCAACGTTTCTACTTTTAACCGGGCAATGATGACTTAAAACACGTCCACGCTGAGAAGATGAGTAACCGTGGTACAAACTGCAGCAAAAATTAAAAAAACCAAAAAGTTAACCAAAAAATAAAATGTAAGGAAAATGTATAGTTCATAACTATCGCTGAATCAAATACTGCTGTTCCTGGCGATTCTGAATGCTGTGAGGTAATTCTGAATGGAGTATTAAAGAATAACAGTGAATATTCTGAGGATTTGCTCTCAGACGGCAAAGATAATCGGGTTAAATAGTTTAAGAATTCTTGAAAAGGATTCTATTAGAACTAAGTTATAGTCTATAAGACTAATTAGAACTTAGAACTAGAATTATAAAGAGTTCTTAATGAATACATTGTATTCATTACGAATTAATTAAGTATTCTTTTTTCGTTAATATTTTGATCAAAAACTAATCATATCAAATTCTTGATGTGCTCAGGGTATGTCCATTTTTCTGCTTATATAGAATAATAGTATAATTTGTAAAGAATCTCTCTTTTTGAAAATGTATTAATGGAGAATGATAAATGAGATCTATATGTACTCATATGCAGAGTACATAAAGTATACTTATTGAGTTCTTTGGCGCAGGATCTACAAATACTACGAAATGTTCGTAAAGTGTACTATAAATGTTCTTTTGGAACTCTCATGACATTTATTTATGAATATATTCTTGCTAACCGTAATTCATTAAGAGGTCAGGATGAGTTCATACAGTACTCGTATAGAATACTTTCTAATGAATATAAGGAATTCTACAAGAACGCTAATTTCAGTACATTATTTTAAGTAAGAAAGGATTCATGAAGAGTTCGTAAAGTGTTCCGAAAGAGTTCTTTGAAAATAACTAACTAGGAGAGTGTCTCAACTTTGGGTCACCGATTGACCTGAAATTGACAGGGCTTGTTGGGGATACTTTCAATAGAAAGTATGCGCAGCCCCAGGGTCCGATGGCCCCTCGTACCCAAGCCAGAGCACATTGAGTATCCGTAATTTAATATAATAAATTAATGCACCAATAGCATTATAAAACTTAATATTAGTATTCCACTATTTTTTAACTATTTTAAATAAATAATAAGTATTAGAAAATGTACCTTTTAGCTATTATGCAGAAGTTCCATGGCGAATACCTGCATACTTGGCTGCAAATAGTAAAACGGAAAAGTTATTTAATTATTATTATGGTGAAACCTTTCCGTTACTTCTATCTTGTATGTTTCTTTTTTGCGTTGTATTCTATCTAATCACATATAAAAAACAATGATGTTACAAAGTGTAATGAACGTTATAAACATAAAATAGTTTACTACTTGCATATTTTTTCTTTGGCTTAATAAAATCACTGGCCTGACTCGTAAATCATTACTTTTGCTTTGTTCTAATATATTGAAATCTATAATAACAAACAAAGAATCAAACTCTTTGAAAATACAAAAATATTTAAAATAGAAAGGTTATACGTATCTGATCCTGTAGAAGATTCTCTGCCATAAATGATTTATTAACCTCAGCCTTTGACGTATACTTGGCCTTGGTTACCGTGTACTTAATGAAATAATATAAATAATAATCCATGCTATTAACTTCTTTAATAAATTAATTAAAATTTAATTATAAATTATTTAAAAAATATTAGCAATATAAACTTTAAGTATGAGGGAAGTTTAATAAAATTATTGTATTTATAATAAAGAAAAATATATTTATTGATAAATAAAAAATAACGATAAAAAATAATTTTAAATCATTTATAGATTTTTATAATAACTCGTGCACTGAAGAGGGTGTGAATAATCATAAAAGCATTTAAAGCAAAAGCTTTCTCGGCACCAAGCACAGTTAATAAAATACAGAGACCCACATCTGCATTTAGAAGTTGTTTTTCCTGAAAAGCAGACATCATTCACATTCATAAATATGTCTCTGTCACTAATCAATTTTGCAGAGTACCAGGAATATTGAAGCATGTTTTTAAATATTGAAGCAGATAGCTGATTATGAACTATGGCGTGGATCTTGATGGCATCTTCTCTTGTGTTGATTTGACGTTTTTCTTCAATTAAAATACTGCAATTTTGAAGTTTTTTAATGAAATATTTTATTTGTCTATGCAAATAAGTGTCCAAAGGCTGACAAAAAGCAGTGCAGTTTGGTGGAATGTATTTTACAGTACACGATGATTCTCCTACATCATTTTTGAATTTGTAAAACAATTTTTCTTGACTTTGTTTTTTCCAAACGTCTAGAATTAGAATAAAATTTTCACCTTTGACATAATCTAATAAAACAGAAGATGTATACTCATCAAATAAATCA
Source organism: Sycophila sp. Sp_5 (assembly GCA_018906775.1). Classification (NCBI taxonomy): domain Eukaryota; kingdom Metazoa; phylum Arthropoda; class Insecta; order Hymenoptera; family Eurytomidae; genus Sycophila; species Sycophila sp. Sp_5. Next base: position 57,306 of record JACCID010000171.1, read on the forward strand.
GTTGATAATTTTCCTGATTTGGAGCAAGTGATTTGCAAATTTTCATATTTTATCATTGCCTCATTTATTAGTTCTTGGACACGTGGACCAAATCTCCCTGTTGGTTCTTGCAGGCGCAGAAACACTTTTGGCAATAGCTTTCCAGATGCTGTTATGGAGTATTGTGCAGTGTACGTATGAGTAACTTTATTTAAGTCTCCTAAATAAACTTCAACTATTTTTTCTCCCACGTGCTCCAAAGTTCGTTGAATATTAGATCTGTATTCACAGCCCATTTGATCCGTGTTAATAACGAAATCATTATCAAATGCTGATGTTATTTCTCGACATTCAGACTGAAATTGTGCAGAAATTTCTTGAATATCTTCTAGTGATCTTCGTTCAGTTTTTTTAATATATTTAGTGACCTTCCGTTGACTGATTCTATGAGTTTTCTTGAAGCGATTGACCCAACTACTCGATGCCTGGAAAGTAAAGTGTGGCGAGGCAAATTGCATTGAACATTACAAAGCCCATTGCTGTAAATCTCTTGTAGTTACTGGATCTTTATTTAATCGAGCTTCTGTAAATCTGTCTAAAGTCCACTTGTTAATGGCATTCATTTTATCATATTTAGATCCACCCTGCAGAACATCTTTCTCGAATCGACGAATCTCATCTTTTCTTGACAGCCACCGTCCTACGTGACTTTGTAAGGAAGCTAGTTTCCACGTTGGATGTTCTCTCAATAAATTCACAGCCTTTATTTTTTTATCCAGAGGCACCAAGGCAAATTTACTTTTTTCACTCTCTGGTTCATAATCAGATTGGCTTGATTTTGGTGACTCTGATAGTTAAAAGATATAGAAAAAAGTATGTTAAAAAAATCATTTTATAAAAATAAATTATATAAAATTTTATTTTTACCAGAACATTGAGTTTTAAAATTTTCTTCACTACTTTGACTACAATTAGAACTTGGACCAGGAGCATCAAGAGTCTCATCCAGTTCAAATAATTCTTCTTCATTCACTACTTTAAGTTTTGCAATATAATCAATCAATAAATTTGCCATATTCTTCCCCAAAAGCAGCACATTTTCAGAAACAGATTCACAAATTTCGGTGTGAATAATTCCTTCTATTTTTAAAATGTTGATACATTCATTTACAGCAGCAGTAATTATCTCCACTGAAATCAATGTATTGCTGCACCCTTGTCCTAACTCCGAATCCCACTCCATCATTAAACTTTATTAATTAAAATATATGTATTTTTTTAATAAATAATGATCAAGGAAAAAATCTGTTAGAAAGTATTAGACAAATAAAATAAGTAACATAAATATAGTAAAAAAATGTAGAAATATATATATATTGTAACGGGGTTGCCTTTGACTGATTCACCTCGTGGAGGAGACCTGTCTCCGCGAGATGGGTGCAATGGGGCACGCACGAGTGCCCCGTGAGGTCCTTACCTCGGGGTGCGCGCGAGCACCCGACGGCGAATATACGTCGCCGCGGCCCGTATACAACGTGAGAGTACGCCTGTACTCTCACTTCTTGTACTCGCGTGCTGTCGCACGAACGCGCTCCTCGCGTTCGCGTGGCTGTCGTCCTCCTAGACGACAGCTGATGCCGGCCGCTTAGCTCTGCGATAGAGTGGCGGTATCCGGGAGATTAAGGACGAGGAAGGTTTGTCGAGTAGTCCCACGGACTACTCGAGAGAATGACGCGAACAAGTAAAAAGCAAGTCGGGGGCCTTTATTGCCTCCGTAAAAGAAATTACAAATGTCCGCGCCCCGGAGAAATTAGTAGATGAAGGGGGGCGCGAGCCGAATGCTCCGAACGCGCCCGAGTGTAGCCGAGCGGAGCTGCGCGTGAACGCGCGCGCTCCTACGAATTCTCGGCCGCACCGAGAATTCGCCGGCCGATCGCGCGGTCTGCGATCGGTGATGTTTACGCGGAACAACGACTTTGCTCCACGTAAACAAACTTTTGCGTCTGAGAGCAGGCCGCTTGCCTACTCTACGCGTACACACACGTACGCACGCACACGAGGGAACGGGCCGCTTGCCCGTTCCACGCAATGTACAACAAATTCGGCCTCGAGCCCGTACTCGAGGTCTCAATGCCGAATTACGCGGCGGCTCGTCTACGAGAGCCGCGACTCCCGCCGCACGAGAGTCCGCGATCACGAGCTACGGAAAGAGAGAAAGAACGGGGGAAACGTTCCCCGCTTTCGACGAACTAAGGTTTCCGCTCGAGAGTCGAGGCGCTCCTCGACTCTTCGCCGGTACGGGCCCGCACTCGCTACAAAAGTCGGGCGGTACTTACAATTGTAGCAGCTTTGGCTCGTCCTCGGCTGCTACCTCGAACGCTCGCCTCTCGACGCTCGCCTCCTCGGGATTTCTAGTCGCCCTCCGGGTCGCACCCTCGCACACGCATCCGTCGTCGCCGACGGCTCGAGAGAATCTCCCTCGAGATTCCCCACCTGGCAATCTCTCCCCCGCGCGCCGGCTCAGCCTAACCTAAGCCGCGCTCGCGCCCGCTCGCGCCAGCTCGCGACGACGCGAGGGTACCCCGCAGTAGCCCGCGTCACACCCTCCTCCCAGACGCCGTTAAGCCACGTCTTGACGGCCTCTGTCACTATTAGCGAGCCAAACCTCGACAGTGTAGGAAGTAAGGGTCAGGAAAGGGGAAAAAAAAACTTACCGCGAACCTTGTCGTGATTTTGTACGTGCAGAGCACGAAGCCATTGGCCCTCACGTACAATGGGTGACGGGACTCGGTACGGCGCGTCTCTTGGCCAGTTTGCCGACCCGTCGGGCTTGCGCCTCTGCCACTATCGAAGACGCATGCACCAGGACTTGCGCCTCATTGCGCACGTTGTCCTTTTGTGTGGGCTCCTCCCACAACGGCTGTGAAAAACCGTTTGCGGCGGAGTACGTACTCCTCGACGCACTCCTCCTCTTCGAAATGGAGACGAAACACCATTTTGTCTTCTTGGGCACTCCCGCCGATTTCCAGTGACCCCGGGATACCCCGTGTATCCGGCTCCGAGACTCGGGGACGGCGTACACAACAATCGGTATTCTCTCCGATCGTTTCTTAGCGGGTGGCCTCCTGGCCACTCGCTAGTCGGTGGGTAGCCGCGCTGCTTGTCGCGTCGTAGTGAACGACCTCCTGGTCGCTCAGTAGGTTGCCAGCATGCTTGCTGGGTGGTGGTTGGGCCTCGCCCCCACCTCCTTAACATCGTCGGGGATCCCCTCCAGGGTGCCCCCTTCTGGCTGTTCCGGCGGCGGTTGCACGCCGAACACTTTGGAAAACGCCTTGTCCTCGGCGTTCTCCGGGAAAGAGTCTTACGACTCGTTCCTCCAACTCCAACTGCTCCATTTGGGAAAAGGATGGAAGGAAGAAAGGAATTGTAAGGAATGGCTCTCTAAGTCAATCCTGTCAGTAGTACCCGGTAGACGTCCCGGTCCTCACTTTCCCGTCGCGCTTTTCGTCTACATGGCGGTTTATGACACCTTTCGCGGTTTTCCGCGTTGTCGCTTTACATTTCCTTCTCCAGACTGGGCGCACCCAGTCTGAGACGCTTGCTTGCTAGCAACGCTCTTCTCTTCATCAGCGCCTGCTGATGGAGTCGTGAGCGCATCCACACGACTCCCGCCTTCCCCCGGAGGTCGGGCGTTGGTCTGGATGTCCTCGTCTTCTTCGGGAACATCTCGTAGTTGGAGTAGAACCGTCTACCCCTGACCCATTCCATCTTCGGATCTTTGAGTCCTTTGTCCATGAGACACCAGTCACTGGTGTCTCCCCACCCTCCTCCTCGTACATACGAGAAAGTGCGTCTTGGACGTTGTTGAGCGCACCTTTCCTGTGCTCAACAAAGTACTGGTGACCTTGCAGCTCCAAGGTCCACCATGCTAATCGACCTGTCGGACCACTCGGTGTACCCAGCCATTGCACACAGCTGTGGTCCGAGACTACTTGGAAAGAGTAGCCTTTGATATATATGGGCGAAACCTTATCGCCCATACTACAGCGAGATACTCTCGTTCTGTCACGCTGTCGGTCCTCTCGGCAGGTGAGAGGACGCAGCTCAAACTTAGGCTCCTTCTCCGTAAGTTGCGTAAGCGGATCGGCCATCGTGGCGAGGTTGTTCAGGAACCTCCTATGCCACGATGCCTTGCCTAAGAACCGTGTTAGCTGCTTCACGTTCTTCAGCGGCGGGTACCCCCGTACCGGCCTTATTTTCTCTGGATCGGGGCGGAACCTTTCTTGGTTCAGCACCTCCTCCAGGTACTTTACTCCGCATTGGCAGAAGTGGCTTTTCTGCCGATTGATAGTTAGGCCCGCCTTTCTTAGACGGCCTAATATCTTGCGAAGGTGTTTGAGATGCTCCTCAAACGTTTTCGATCTCGTGTCGATGTATATCCGGTATCCTCCACCGGATTGCTTTACCATCGCAACCGAGCTTGGCCATGGGCTCGTGAATGGTGTGATGACGCCAGCGTCCGGAACCTTTCGGACCTGCGCGTGCATCTCAGCCTCTATAACCGGCGACTCCGGGTAATAGCGCTTCTTGATGGGGCGAGCATCTCCCACATAAATCATATGGGTCACCCTCGTGGTGCACCCAAATGTGGTCGGCTCCTCACCGACCGGCTCCTGCACAAGTGCCTCCACTTGAACAGTGTCAGCCTCCCTGACCGATGTCAGCTGTAGGTCGACTCTGACGTTGTCGTCTATCAACGTCAGTTCGTTGGACCGCGGATTGTGTCTCGAGCCGAATTCAGTCGTGAACTTCGTACCCGAGTAACAATCGGCGCCCAGTGTAGGGATAATCAACACCTTGATTTCCCTACTTATGCCACCTATCTTAAAGGGAAGGTGAACACAACTCTCTATCGAGCTTGTGCTACCATCAGCGAGCTTAGCCCCTGCGTGCTCGCTTGGCACAAATGTTCGGCCGCATGCAGTTCTCAACTGCAGGCCGATCGGTCCCATCATCGTGACCGATGCGCCTGTATCGTACAGAGCGCGGAAGTGGAGACCCTCCACTTCCACCTGTAACCACCCTCTGGTTTTCAGGTTTTCCTCCGTAGGGACATCCGGTTGTGCCGTACCGCTGACTCCCTGGGAGGTTGTCTCCGAAGCTTCCTGACAAGCTTCGGTTGCATCTGGGGGAGCAGTTGAGTGCCCTACTCCCCCCGCTGTCCGTTTTCCGGCGAGCAATTTGGACATTTCGCACGAATCACCCCTTTCTTTTTGCATCCGTAGCAACGAAGGGGCTCCTTCGCCTGTCCGCTTTTCTGACCGTCCTTCCCGCTGCAACTACTATTTTTTGAGTTACCTTTTCCGGAGCGGCCAGTTTTACTCGTCAAGGAGGAAGCACCCTTGCTTTCCCCTCTCTGCCTTTTCCTCTTTTTCTTGCGCCTTCGCGATTTCCTCGTTCAGCGAACTGAATTGTTTCGCTATTAAATCCAAGACTTCCTGAAGTCCGACATCAGATAATGGAGCTTCGCCACTGCCGCTATCTTCGAGTGGAAAGACGAACCTGTCTTTCCGTCCTGCGATTTGTATGCCGACTTTGAGGATACCTCGCATGACATGCTCTCCGTGCATGTTATTTCGTGGCTGCAGGTTTCCTCATTCTGGTGGAAACGACGCCTAATGTCGTTCCGCAGGCGTTCGAGCCTGTCGTGTGCGCAGCCCCATCTGCGCCGGGTAGCTTGGCAAAAATCTGCCCAAGTTTTCCAATTGTTGTTGTGATTTCGATACCACATGCCTGCGATTCCTTTGAGGACGCATGGGAGCGACGCCAGCATGTCGCTCTCGTTGAGCTTCGCTACTCTTGCGTTGTCCTCAAAGGTTTTCAGAAAGGACTCCGCGTCTTCTCCTTGTTCAGCCGTGAACTCAACGTTCCAACGGTTAACAATGCGGTTGAGGTCGTCGTGACCTCTGCCTGTGCGATTCGTATCGCTGTTGGGTGGGCCAATATCTCTATTGGTCCTCCCGTTGGTGAAATCCGCCCCCATCCTTATCTCACGTGACGGAAATCTCTGTGTGTTTGGGACGGCCGGCGTGCCGTCCAAATTGCAGCCGAATGTGGGATAGTTCCTTGTGAACGTATCCTCGGATTCAACCCTTGGCGATGACTGCATTGGGTCTGTACGTTCCCGTTGCCAGTCGTTTTGCCGAATGTCGAACCTCGTGTTGGACATCGAAGAACTCTGCTGCTCGACCTCTCGAGTTAGCTGGTCTACCCTGCTCGTCAGGGTCGCGATGGTCTTCGCCTGGGTCGTCACCGTGTACGTCAGATCTCTGTATCTGACGTTGTGTTCTTCGACTGCCTGCTGTATCCTCTCCAGCAGTATTTGTAGGTCCGCGACCTGCTCCTCTGTAGTATCCCGTACTACAGAGTCTGCGTACAAGGACGACCTCCTGTCGTCTTGTTCGATAGTCGGGATTGCTAGCAGCCGTTGTTGGACATCCCGTTCCGTAGGTTCCGCTCTGTACTCCATCTTCACCTGATTGAAACAACCAAAACGCGAAACAATTTATGGAACGGCCCTTTCGGTTGGCGACGCAACTACGCCTACCGTGTAATGTGGGAGATTCTCTCGATGAAACACGTTTTAGAGAATTTCTCTACGACTGCCTACCGTTTGTAGTACAGTCGCGTTTGAACTGCGTCAAAAATATCTACTTATTTTTACGCGCCTCTATCTGAAATTCTCGCTGCCAAATTCAGCGAGAAAACGAATTTTCCTCGAAAACTTTCGTTTCTCGAGGTCAATTTAAACGGGAAAAATTCTATCTAGAATTTTCTCCCAAACGTGTTTCGGGTGTTAGTAAATTACAACTTTTGTAAATTACAATTGTTAGGTAACTAGCCAACTCGAAAGGTTCCCAGTCGAAAGTGCGAATTCTTGTCTTGTTTTTGCTTCTGGATTGTTGAAATTCCGAGTTTTCACTCAACAGCTGCCCGATACAGAAGCAGGTCACGGCTGCGACTGTATGCTGTTGAATGATTTCTGAACACCCCGTGTGTTCAGACATTAAAAGCTTCTTGAATGGAAGCAGGGCACGGCTGCAACCGTTCTCTTATTTAATCAGAATTTGGAACTCTTCGTGAGTTCCAATGTCGTAAAGTCTCTGAACAGGAGCAGGGCACGGCTGCGACTGTTCACTTTACGAACTCTACTCCAGAAATTTCAAAAAGAGACGAAAAAGAAATTTTTGACAGGAGCAGGTTGGAGCTGCCACTGTCTGCTCGAATTAATTCTCCGAACACGACTGAAAATCGAAAAAATTTATTTTCCTCGCAAACCCGCTTGCAAAAACAGAAGAACTCGCCTTTTCGTACGTTCCTTCCGCCTGAAGGAACGTTCGCCGCCACGCGAGATTCTCTCTCTCCACCTAAAACTACTAATGGAAAAATCCCCTGATTTTTCCCTCTCCGATTTCTCAAAAGAAAATTCAATTTTTCTCCCTATTCACGAACGCACGCGAACCCTAGAACTTAATTCGAATTTGAATTGAATTTCGCGGCTTTTTCACTCCCTGTGAAAAAGTCCGTCGCCACCTATCGGCCGATTCGCGAAGCTTCTCTTGCTTCTAGATTCAAAATCTTCTCTCGTGAACGAGAGGTAAACAAAATTCATAGGATGATGCGTTGCAGTCCTGACCTCCAATGCACACGTGGTTGGGCGCCAGTTGTAACGGGGTTGCCTTTGACTGATTCACCTCGTGGAGGAGACCTGTCTCCGCGAGATGGGTGCAATGGGGCACGCACGAGTGCCCCGTGAGGTCCTTACCTCGGGGTGCGCGCGAGCACCCGACGGCGAATACACGTCGCCGCGGCCCGTATACAACGTGAGAGTACGCCTGTACTCTCACTTCTTGTACTCGCGTGCTGCCGCACGAACGCGCTCCTGGCGTTCGCGTGTCTGTCGTCCTCCTAGTCGACAGCTGATGCCGGCCGCTTAGCTCTGCGATAGAGTGGCGGTATCCGGGAGATTAAGGACGAGGAAGGTTTGTCGAGTAGTCCCACGGACTACTCGAGAGAATGACGCGAACAAGTAAAAAGCAAGTCGGGGGCCTTTATTGCCTCCGTAAAAGAAATTACAAATGTCCGCGCCCCGGAGAAATTAGTAGATGACGGGCGCGCGAGCCGAATGCTCCGAACGCGCCCGAGTGTAGCCGAGCGGAGCTGCGCGTGAACGCGCGCGCTCCTACGAATTCTCGGCCGCACCGAGAATTCGCCGGCCGATCGCGCGGTCTGCGATCGGTGATGTTTACGCGGAACAACGACTTTGCTCCACGTAAACAAACTTTTGCATCTGAGAGCAGGCCGCTTGCCCTACTCTACGCGTACACACACTTACGCACGCACACGAGGGAACGGGCCGCTTGCCCGTTCCACGCAATGTACAACAAATTCGGCCTGGAGCCCGTGCTCGAGGTCTCAATGCCGAATTACGCGGCGGCTCGTCTACGAGAGCCGCGACTCTCGCCGCACGAGAGTCCGCGATCACGAGCTACGGAGAGAGAGAAAGAACGGGGGAAACGTTCCCCGCTTTCGACGAACTAAGGTTTCCGCTCGAGAGTCGAGGCGCTCCTCGCCTCTTCGCCGGTACGCGCCCGCACTCGCTACAAAAGTCGGGCGGTACTTACAATTGTAGCAGCTTTGGCTCGTCCTCGGCTGCTACCTCGAACGCTCGCCTCTCGACGCTCGCCTCCTCGGGATTTCTAGTCGCCCTCCGGGTCGCACCCTCGCACACGCATCCGTCGTCGCCGACGGCTCGAGAGAATCTCCCTCGAGATTCCCCACCTGGCAATCTCTCCCCCGCGCGCCGGCTCAGCCTAACCTAAGCCCCGCTCGCGCCCGCTCGCGCCAGCTCGCGACGACGCGAGGGTACCCCGCAGTAACCCGCGTCACAATATATAGAATAATAATAAGGTAATAATAAATGTAATAAATAATGAAAAAAGAAAGAGTATAATATCTCACAAAAGACTTAAAAGCGAATTTAAACAAAAAAAAATCCTCTATTATATTAAGTAGCTTAATTCCAGGGTTTTTTTTTTTTTCCGACCACTTTTCACGTCTTTGACCGACGATACTTGTAGATGATGTAACTTGGTCCAGGAATATTTTTTCCGCTTCGATTTTTTTCTCAATGACCAAGTGCGGGGTGGGCTGCCCTGTAGACGATGTCCCGTCGTCCTGCGGGTGTTCCTGGACACCTGGACATCGTCTACAGGAACAGCGCCCGATTTTTTTCTCAATGACAAAGTGCGGGGTGGGCTGCCCTGTAGACGACGTCCCGTCGTCCTGCGGGTGTTCCTGGACACCTGGACATCGTCTACAGGAACAGCGGCCGATTTTTTTCTCAATGATGAAGTGCGGGGTTGGCTGCCTTGTAGACGATGTCCCGTCGTCCTGCGGGTGTTCCTGGACACCTGGACATCGTCTACAGGAACAGCGGCCGATTTTTTTCTCAATGACCAAGTGCGGGGTTGGCTGCCTTGTAGACGACGTCCCGTCGTCCTGAGGGTGTTCCTGGACACCTGCACATCGTCTACAGGAACAGCGGCCGATTTTTTTCTCAATGACCAAGTGCGGGGTGAACTCACGTGTTCAATTTTATGACTATAACGTTCCCTTTTATCATTCTGTTAACATAAGCATCCAAACACATTCCGAAAAGTATAATTGTCTTATTAGATATTAGGCCTAGTACACAATAAAAGAATTAGAGCAGCAGAATAACAAAAGACATAGTATAGCACCTTTGCCGGACACTTGCGGTAAGGAGTAGGAATATGTAAATAAGGGGGGCAGAATAAGGAATTAAGTAGATCTACGGCGAAAATAAGAAAATAAGACATCTTATTCTCGTAACATATTATTTACGTATTTACGTAATTATCTGTTAATGTAACTAAAACTATTCGTTGTGTTGTTTCTACCTTAAAGTCTAATTTATAAAAAAAATCATCTATTATTTATAATATTTTAAAAAATTTGTATTAAATTTATTTATATTAAATAAAATGTATTTTATTATAATCATTTAATTGATAAAATGTTATAAAAAATTAAAATTTTTTTCACTTTAAACAATTAAATTTAAAAAATTAATTATTTTCAACATACATTCAAAAATTATGAACATTATCTTTATTCAGTAGATATAACTGAAAATATTGTTAAATAAAGAGTTATGAGATCAAACTAAAAGGAATTTATTTTTTTATTTGATACGAGAAATTAATACGAAACTTTTCTTGTAAAATCATTATCTGGAGGGTCTGCACTCTTCTCGTAAATAGCTGAATAACTTTCTATAATGTATTTCATGTATTTGATATATTATTCTTATAATAATAAATTTTAAAATCGAAATTAATACAAATGATGTAATGTAATAATATTAAGAATAACATTCTTAAATATTATATATTATTTAATTTAATTTACCTTTTAACTCCCCGTGATTACAATAAATTTACATCACGAGTCTTTTACTATACGCAACTTAAAAATTAAATTATTAGAATTTATAAAATGTAAAATAAGTTTTTATAATTCTTAAAAAAATTATAATAGTTTATAAAAAAAGTAATCTATTCAAAGCTTAGAACAATGATAAATTATTTTAAACAGGAACCAAAAAATTAGGTACGTCGCTAGATTAGATATTAGGCCTATTAGATATTAGGCCTAGTACACACTAAAAGAATTAGAGCAGCAGAATAACAAAAGACATAGTAGAGCACCTTTGCCGGACACTTGCGGTAAGGAGTAGGTATATGTAAATTCGTTGGGCAGAATAATATTTCCGTATTTACGTAATTATCTGTTAATATAACTAATACTATTCCTTGTGTTGTATCTACTGTGAAGTCTAATTTATAAAAAAATCATCTATTATTTATAATATTTTAAAAAATTTGTATTAACCCTTTAACGCCCAACTTGACCATTTTTCGACAATATTTTCAGTGGTGAGTAACACTCACTTAGAATGGTTAAAGAAATTCTTGAGATACCATTTTTAACGTAAAATTTTATGTACTTTCAGAATCCGGTATTAGATTTGTCGAAAAATTCAACAATAAAAAGTTATAAACAATATTTGGTCAATGGCATGTATACTTTATTGTAAAACTGTTGCAATACCGAAATTATAAATGGCGGCCATCCAAACAACCCCTTTTCCAAACCAGCCACCAAACTTATCAAGAAAGGTTCGTGATTTTTTTTCTCGGGCAGGATCGACTTAACGAAAAAAATGCATACAACAAAAAGTTGTTAGAATTTATCAGAGAAGACGTGTGAATTTTTTCAGACTTTTCGGAGCGACTTTTGGATTTTTGGATATGGCCAATTTTTGGAAAATCAAAAAATTGCTCCGAAAATTCTGAAAAAATTCACAAGTATTCTTTGATTAATTCTAAGCATTTTTTGTTCTATAACTTATTTTATAGAGTCGGTCTTTATTGAATTAAAAATTGTTGAACGTTCTTAGCCGCTACTGAATGTATCGTTGCCCGGGTTTTAAGAAGTGGAGGTGAACATTCATTGAAAACGCATTTTCTATGAACGTTCACCTTAGAATTAAAATTCACACGTCTTCTCTGATCAATTCTAACAATTTTTTGTTCTATAAACTTTTTTCGTTAAGTCGATCCTGATCGGGAAAAAAAATCACGAACCTTTCTTGATAAGTTTGGTGGAAAAGGGGTTGTTTGGATGGCCGCCATTTTTAATTTCGGTATTGCAACTATTTTACAATTAAGTATACATGACGTTGACCAAATACATGCGTATTAGACGTCCGAGCAACCCCCTTTCCATTCGAAAATTTGGGTTAAACGAATTATTTTCTCAAAAATTCACGATTTTTTGCAAAAAATTGTTTATAACTTTTTATTGTTGAATTTTTCGACAAATCTAATACCGGATTCTGAAATAACATAGAATTTTACGTCAAAAATGGTATCTCAAGAATTTCTTGAACCATTTTAAGTGAGTGTTACACACCACTGAAAATATTGTCGAAAAATGGTCATGTTGGGCGTTAAAGGGTTAAATTTATTTATATTAAATAACATGTGTTTTATTATAATCATTTAATTGATAAAATGTTATAAAAAATGAAAATTTTTTTCACTTTAAACAATTAAATTTAAAAAATTAATTATTTTCAACATAAATTCAAAAATTATTTTTCAAGCGAACATTATCTTTATTTAGTAGATATAACTAAAATTATTGTTAAATAAAGAGTTATGAGATCAAACTAAAAGGAATTTATTTTCTTATTTGATACGACAAATTAATACAAAACGTTTCATGTAAAATCATTATCTAGAGGGTCTGCACTCTTCTCGTAAATAGCTGAATAACTTTCTATAATGTCTTTTATGTATTTGTTATATTATTCTTATAATAATAAATTTTAAAATCGAAATTAATACAAATGATGTAATGTAATAATATTAAGAATAACATTCTTAAATATTATATTATTTAATTTAATTTACCTTTTAACTCCCCGTGATTACAATAAATTTACGATACGAGTCTTTTACTATACGCAACTTAAAAATTAAATTATTTGAATATATAAAATGTAAAATAAGTTTCTAGAATTCTTAAAAAAATTATAATAGTTTATAAAAAAAAAAGTAATCTATTCAAAGCCTCGAACAATGATAAATTATTTTAAACAGGAACCAAAAAATTATTTACTGAGCGAGCGTTAGCGAGCGAGGTACGTCGCTAGTACAATATTAATAAACAAATAATAAATTTTAATTATATTTTAACGAACTTTAATAACCTTTTGATCACTCTATCACTTCTAGCACAAGCTCCAAATGGTCAATGATATTGTTTATTAATAGTTTGCCAGTCTGCATATTGAAATTCAAAAATCAAGTAAATTTTTTTTAGGTTTGATAACTTGCTTTAAGATGGCGTTAGCTATGTTATCGATCGATGCATTGATTGTAATGTTGTCTGCTGCGGGCAGCACATCACACCTCATCTGTCACATAAAGTGTTGCTTCATATCAAAGATATACCGAATTTATTAAAGACGTTAATAGCATGGATTATTATTTATATTATTTCATAAAGTACACGCTAACCAACGCTAAGTATACGACAAAGGCTGGAGGTTAATAAATCATTTATGGCAGAGAATCTTCTACAGGATCAGATACGTATAACCTTTCTTTTTGAAATATTTTTGTATTTTCAAAGAGTTTGATTCTTTGTTTGTCATTATAGATTTAATTGTGCAGCTGAGCAGGAAGTTCAACATATTATGCGTATTTAGCATTCAATATATTAGAACAAAATAAAAGTAATTATTTACGAGTCAGGCCAATGATTTTATTTAGCCAAAGAAAAAATATGCAAGTAGTAAACTATTTTAAGTTTATAACGTTCATTACACTTTGTAACATCATTGTTTTTTATATGTGATTAGATAGAATACAACGCAAAAAAGAAACATACAAGATAGAAGTAACAGAAAGGTTTCACCATAATAATATTTAAATAACTTTTCCGTTTTACTGATTGCAGCCAAGTATGCAGGTATTCGCCATGGAACTTCTGTATAATAGTTAAAAGGTTCATTTTCTAATACTTATTATTTATTTAAAGTAGTTAAAAAATAGTAGAATACTAATATTAAATTTTATAATGCTATCGGTGCATTAATTTATTATATTAAATTACAGATACTCAATGTGCTCTGGCTTGAGTACGAGTGGCCATCGGACCCTGGGGCTGCGCATACTTTCTATTGAAAGTATCCCCAACAAGCCCTGTCAATTTCAGGTCAATCGGTGACCCGAAGTTGAGACACTCTCCTAGTAAGTCAAAGAAATATTAAAAATAAATTAAAGAATTATATTAGATCTAATCAATATAATGTAAGCGAATATTACTATAAATGATCTCAAATAGCTAGCGTAACTCTATTAGCTCTATACACTAAAATGTTAATATATTTCAAAATTTTTATTGAGAAACGTTACTTTAGTTTGTAAGTTAGTATGTAAGTGTTCTGTAACCAGCCTATGTACAGGTAACTGTGTTTACCTCTATAGGATTTACCCAATGTAAATTAAACTGGTTCAATAAAATAAATAAATAAAATAAAAAATAAATATGTATGTACAGCTATGATTTTATAAGGTACAATAAATTAGATAATAAAATGTATTAATTAATTTTAATAATGAATATTCTCACTTTCAGACCTCTGCACCTTGAACGATCATTTTTATTCCCAGACCTGCCCACATTAACTACAAATATTTCAGTTAGTTTAGAGCATCGGGTACACATAGCTGCATCAATGGATATGGGATGATTTACCAGGAGTACAGGTAGATAATACAACAGTTTTTCTGGTACAGCATCTTTAATTGGAAAGAGTCAACATTAGCACGAATTCGAGCTTAAATCTAAGCTAAATCGGCCAGTAAATAAAAAAGTGCCAAATGTACTTTAAAGTATTCCGCAAGGGCTTCAAAAAAAGCTATAAGTACGGTATGTTGTAATGAATACTTTACGAGATATTATATTTTATATTTTCTTTTTTTTTTTAAATGAGCTCAAGCCTTTGGCCGGTAGTGTAAATTAAATTATTATCACAAATTTTTTTGGTCCAAAAATAACCGTGTTATGCTCATGAATGCTGCTCCTCATCATTTTAGTTGTGGATTGGCGTGGGTTATATCCAATCCAATCTTCATCTGAAATCACGCAGGTTCAAATTTTACATTAATAATATATTTTGCAAGAATATAAATCTCAATGGAGGTAAAAAAAAGAAAAAAAAAATTTAGGAGGTATTTGAAACAAAGTTTTAATTTTCACCCCTTCTTTCGTTGATTATAATGATTATATATATTGCATAATTGTGCAATAAAACAATACCATTAAATATATAATATCACCCCCCATTTTGTTTCATATTCTTCGTAATATAATTAATAATTATGTCATTAAATTTACAAATGATCGGTTCATTACTTCTTGAGTGAGAATCCACGCCAACTTGAAAAAAGTCATTTTGAGAAAAACGCGATTAAAAAAAAATTCTCGAAAAACATAAATTAATTAAATGGCATCAATAATATCAAGTTCTTACCGACTAATCAGCTATTCCTGCGCTATACAACAACCCCACTTCTTCTTTATAAGCTTCATTTTGAGCTTATAAGGCAGCTTTCCTTTCTTTTTTATTCGTGTTCTGATTTCCATGAAATTTTGACTTCCGCGGTTCGCTCCGACAATCAGAATTAATTTTATCACCTTTCGGGTACGATGATATTTTATTTTCTTTTTACTCTGTGTACGCCTCTTGTACGCTCGATCAATGCTCATAAAATCTGAACTATTGCAAATATCGTTTAGCCGTTTTCAGGGATTATTTTTGAACATCAAAGCTAACGATTCATGAAGAAGAAAAACAATTTTTTTTTAAGCCGTTAATGTGTTTTCCCCCCTTAAAAGAATATAATAACAAAATTGAAATACTTGAAACAAAAAGAAAAGCACTTAAAGTGGCTCACAATGCATTAAGGGAGAAGTTAGTTGCTTTTTCAACTGTTATACGGGACAAAGAGGATTTAAAAGTATTATAGTAGTTTTTGTATCTAGGGCGTAAAATTTACGCCCGAGTTGCAAACAATATTTTTTGATGCAGTGGGCGTAAAATAGGCATTTTACTTGACTCTTTGCTTTCTATTACTTAGACAGTTTTTTATTAGCATAAGAATATTTCCACATATGCCATAATAAATCCTGAATCCAAATTGGTTTTGTGATAGTAGGTTGTGTTTGTTGAAGAAGTTTAAGATCCTTTTATGTAGTATTTTTTCAAAGATTTTAGCTAGGTTAGAAATAAGCGAGATCGGTTTATAATTTGTAGGTAAACATTTTTCCTTAGCTTTGTGTATTGGGATGGTTTCAGTTATTTTTAGCTCATTTGGTCATGTCCCTTGTTCAACACAGGTGTTGAAGATGTGGGCTAATGGTGTCGATATCATTGTACTGAGCTTTTTTAGGATTTTTGTGTTTATTTCATCATGACCTCCTTTAGTTTCTATGATTCCCTGTTGGTTTGATAGTTGCAGGTGCATGCTTTTAGTGTTTACGTTGGGCATGTTTATGTTTTTATTTTGCGGTAGTTTTATTTTTTCGGCTAATTTTTTTCCTACTTTACAGAAGAAATTACTGATATTGTTAGCAATTTCTTTGGAGTCCGTGATTTTCAGATTATTTTGAAGTAGGAAATTAATGTTTGTATTTTTGTTACCATTTTTCCCTAATTTATTGTTAATTATGTTCCAAAGTTTTTTTAGATTATTGGCATTCATTTGTATTTGTTTTTGGTCATGGTCTTCTTTGGCTCGGTTGATAATTTTATTTAGTATTTTGGAGTAGTTTTTGTATACCTCTTTTTTTTCTGTGTTTGTAGGATCTTTTTTGTAATTGTTATAAACTTTCTCCTTTTTTTGCATGAGATAACAATGGCTTTGGTGATCCAGTTTTTCCTAGGTCTTGTTTGCTTATCACTTTTGTCTTCACTTTTTGCTTCGTTTAGGCAAAATTTGATTTTGTTAATTAATGATACTGTGGCTTCATTTGGATTTATTATAGTTGAGATTTCTTGCCAGTTTACTGTTGTTGCCGTTCTAGTTAACTTGCAATATTTAATGTTTATATTTCTTTTTTGGTATGTAAATTTTTGTATGTTTTTAATGGACATCAATATCGGGTAGTGATCGTTGAATGGTGAATTTAGTAAATATGTTTTATAATTAATATTTTGTGTTTTTATAGAAAAGTTATCAATGCAAGAACTATTGTTACTATTTTGGTTAGATGGTCTTGTAATAGATTTAATTCCTGGGCAGTATCCGTTTGTTAGTAATGTTTGTAAAAATTCCTAATTTAGTGAATCCTGGCACATTATATCGAAATTGAAATCTCCTAGTATGATATTGTTTTTGTATTTTTTATTGTAATTTATCAAGTTTTTTTGGTAAGTAGGAATTCTGTTTTATGTATGCCGTGAGATCTGTAGATTGACGATAGGACTAGCTCTCTGTCGTCATTTATTGTTATTTTTGTATTCACTATTTTAAGTTTATTAATCTGGAGTATTTCAGTTGTCTCCATAATCTTATTACTAATGTATACTACTACTCCGTCAGATTTGTTAATTAGGCTATTGTTGTAATACATTTTGTAGTTTGGTATATTGAAGAATTCATTATACTGTAAATTCCAAGTTTCCGTGCATATTATGTTATTTGGTTTTGTTTTTAGTTTATCAATAAATACTAGTAGATGGTTAAAATTTGCGTTTAAACTTCTTATATTTACGCATAGTATTAAATCTGTATTCAGGGTAAAATATGTATTTAGTTGGTTTATGTTTTCTGCTATGATTTCATTGTCTACGATATTAACTTCTTCGTTTGATTCCGTTATTACTTATAGATCTTGAATGTAGCACTTGGTGAGGGTAACGAATCTACTGACGCGGTGCTTGATAACTTGGTTTGCCTGATTGCCGGCTGTCTACTAAAGTGACGTTCTTTAATTTGCTCTAACATACCGAAATACCGCTGATGAGTTGGCTGTATTGCCCTGCCGAAAATAATCAGGTGATTTATCATATGATCCTCTCCTGTGGGTTGTGAGGCCTTGATGATGGTGGAGGGGCTTAATGCCTGACTGGGCTGCTCAAACTTGCACCGTCTGAGAGGAGCGTGTATGAGGATCCCCCTAAAAAGGACTCTCCCCCGTATGAATGCTGGATCCCCCTAAAAAGGGCTCTCCCCCGTATAAATGCTGGATCCCCCTAAAAAGGGCTCTGCCCCGTATGAATGCTGGATCCCCCTAAAAAAGCTCTTAATGAATGTGCGAAAATGTAGGGTTATGAAGTGTGGAGTCTGCGGTCACGCGCAGAAGGCCATGCTCCATTTCCCCGGAATAAGATGACCCCGCTTCCCTGAGAGGGGAGGAGGAGGTAGAGGCTATGTTCATCAGGCAAACAAAGGAACAACCCTCGTGGGGCACCTCCGAGGCCACTACAACGTTGCGGAGCGAGCCTGCTGCGAATTGGGCGGCGGAGGACTAAGGGCTAGCCAGGGGGTCACTTCTGTCACATACACTTACACTACTCTCACCCCAGGTAAATCAATCCAAATGTCGAACAAAGAAGAAAGCGAGTACAACGTGTCCACTCGCGATGAGCTCCCTAGCTCAAAAGGTAACCTCGAACGGGCGTCTGAGCTGGTACAGCCTACAGGCAATACAGTCGAGGGTAAGAAAGGTAAGGAAAGTAGAGAGGAGCAGATGGAGGTCTGTCCGTCCATTAGTGTAAACAAAGCTGACACTTAACAGAGCTACAGCCCATCTGCCGGACCAGCACAGGCCAACGCTGCTCCTAAGAAAGGTAAGAGGAGGAAGCGCCTAACAGGAACGCAACTCCTGAAAAGGCGGGCGGAGCGGGAGGCCGGAAAGGGTGACTCGGCGAGCACCTCAACTGGCCAGACCGAAACTACCGCTTCCAAAAGGACCAGGGGAGAGTTGTCCTCGGACAACTCGACTCCCCGACAAATTAAAAAGGTAAGTTCCAAAGCTGGGCAACGGGTTGCTCGGCCGGCCTACAGTCAGGTGGTGGCCAGCGAGATGAAGCTCGCGGTCATACCTGACATGTACCCGGAAGAGCGGCTCAGCGCCGAGCAGGGCCTCCAAGTCGCCAGGGCGGTGGTTACAGTCATCCTGGGCTGCAAGGAGGGACCTGTTCGTCCGTGCTTTACGGACAACTGGTTTCTGAGGGGTGCGCAGATTTTTAATGTGGCTCCTCGGAGACCAGTCTTTGGTTAAAGGAGATGGTGGAAACAATGGCACCATGGGAGGGTGCCAAGCTCAGAGTTGTGGAGCAAAGCGCCCTCCAAAAAATGGAAAAGGTAACGTTCTACGTCCGTGGAGTTGAAACTCTGGGCGAAATGATGGAGCTACTGTATTGGCATAATACCACTCTGCCAGTCCAGGAGTGGAAGGTTTGCCAGTCGTAGAAAGTAAAAGACACGGCTGGCAAAGAGACAGGAGAGATGGCGGTGCGCGTACTAACGTGGGAGGTGGGGGTCAGGACCCTTAAGAAGCTGGCCTTCAGACCCTTCTGTGGAGTGGTGGCACGCACACGCCGTCCATCACGAAAAAAAGAGTCAGGAAGGGGGAGACAAAGCGGAGGAGGCGGCCAGTAGCCAAACAGCGCGGCCACCGCCTACCGTGCAACAGGAGGAGGCGGCTGGAGGCATGCCAGTGCAGTCACCGTGTAGGGACAACCCGCAGTAGACGGCTGGCGAGCCGACAGTGCGGCCACCAACCGAGGTGTACTAGGTAGAGGCGGCTGGGCGACCACTGGCCCCAAGTCTCCCACCAAAGTAGTAGGAAAAAAAAGGTATGGCTGTAGCCAAAAAACGGATCAAAGGAACAAAGGAACGTGCCAATAATGCGCGGGCCAACATTCCTTTCACTCAAATTAATCTGCATCATAGCAAAAGCGCTTCGGCAATATTAACGAAGAGCTTGACTGAGATGCAAACAGGCATCGCATTAATCCAAGAATCATGGATTAACGCGAAAGGTATTGTGGCTGGACTGAGTGGCTGTGGCAAGGTGTTCTACGGCAATAGCACTCGCACTAGAACCTGTGTGATCCTGAAGGGACTACAGGGCGAAGCTTGGTCGAAACACTGTCACACGGATCTCACAACGGTCGTAATTAAAGTGAAAAGGGAAGGAAGCGACACCATGGAAATAGTGGTGGCATCTGCCTACATCCCAGGAGACGCTGGTGAAGGGCCCCCGCCAAATGAGATTAAGGCCATGATTGAGGAATGCCAGAAAGACGGCAAGGAAGTTACTCTGGGATGTAATGCCAATGCGCATCACATCATCTGGGGTAGCACAAACTGTAACAGCAGGGGTGAAGACCTGCTGGAATATGTAGCCTCTACGGAACTGGATATACTAAACAGGGGGAATACCCCAACCTTCAGAAATGCGCTAAGGGAGGAAGTCCTAGATATCACTCTGGCATCGAGGAGAATCAGTCGCATGGTCTCTGACTGGAGAGTCTCGGAGGAGGTCTCAATGTCAGACCATGAGACGATCCGGTTCGGGCTAGAGGAAGTAAAAGGAGAGGTACAAAAATGGAGAGACCCCAGGAAAACTAACTGGGATCTATACCTCAAAAGGTTAAAAGAAAGGTTAGCTGGAGTCGTGGATACACCCACGACAACGGAGGAAATAGAGACAGTCTGTAGACAAACCCAGGGCGCTATAGTAGATGCCTTTGAGGATAGCTGCAAGCTGAAAGAGAAAAATAGTAAAAAAGGAGCACCTTGGTGGAATCCGAAACTGGAAATCCAGAGGAGAGAATTAAGGGTATTGTTAAGGACGTGGCGCAAGCGCAAAGGAGTAGCAGAAAGAGAAGCCTTCCAGGCAGCCCAAAGACGCTACAAACTTGCATTAGAACTAGCCAAAAGAGATGGCTGAAAACGCTACTGTCAGGAGCTAGATGGAGTACCCGAGGTAGCAAAGCTAAATCGTATCCCTGCAAGGCCTACAACCAACACCTCGGGTAAACTAAGAACTCCCTCGGACGAATGGGCAGCTGACGGAAACGAGGCACTAGAGTGCCTGTTGGCTGCACATTTTCCGGGGCTGATAAAGGATGATCAGCCAAACATACCACCCATGCCGGCGGCAACGCCGGACTGGAAAATGGCTGAACAAATAATTACAGAAGAAAAGGTGAGGTGGACTATTGGCTCGTTTGAACCGTATAAGTCACCAGGACCAGACGGCATTGTACCGGCAATGCTACAGCGAGGTATAGACACCTTGGTAGAACCACTAATGGGTATCTATAAGGCAAGCCTCTCGCTAGGCTACATACCAAACGAATGGAGGAAAGCCAAAGTGGTCTTCCTACCGAAACCAGGCAAGCCAGTCCATGTGATAGCAAAGGACTACAAACCCGTAAGTCTGACTTCTTTCGTCTTTAAAACCTTGGAAAGGCTTGTGGACTGACACATGAGGAATGGGCCACTGGCTAATGACCCTCTATATTCGACACAACATGCATATAGAGAGGGAAGATCAGTGGACTCAGCGCTGGATGAAGCGGTAAACAGAATAAAAAAAGGTATTACAAAAAGAGGGATGGTATTGGCAGCCTTCTTGGATGTGCAAGGGGCTTTTAACTTTACCACCGAAAGAAGCATCTGCCAAGGAGCACGGAGGCACAATGTGCCAACGGACCTGGTAAGATGGATCAGTCGCACTCTACTTGATAGTGTGATTGAGGTAGGATGGGGTGAGGCGAAAGGAGGGGGCGCGCAACCAAAGGTTGTCACCATGGGTAATACTGAGGACACTATAGCAGGCCTTATGAGGTTTGCTTTTAGCATAGTGACCAAATGGTGCAAAGAAGTGGCGCTATCCGTAAACCGTAATAAAGCGGTTCTGGTGAATTTCACCACCAGGTACAAGGTAAAACCATTAGGATCAATCAAGCTATTTGGGAAAGAGATGCCACTAGCTAAGGAAGTAAAATACTTGGATGTGACATTAGACTCCAAGCTTAATTGGAGCAGACATCTGCAGGCAAAGAGGGACTGCTTTTTAGCAGGCTTCTGGGCCTGCAGAAGAACTTTTGGAGCAACCTGGGGTCTCAAACCTATAATGCTGAAATGGCTATATACGGCGGTTCTGAGACCTAGGCTGACCTGGTGGCCAAGATGTCGATTGAAAACAGGTGCGGCAACCTTGGATAGGATGCAAGCACTAATTATGAGAGGCATCACGGGGGTGATGAGGTCGACACCGTTAAAAGCACTTGAAATGGTGCTTGACCTCCCCCCATTGGAGCTGATGATAAGAGCGGCTGCCCTTAAGGCCAAGATTAGGTCAACAAGGGCTATAGACGAACATGAGGATACTGAACTTGTTCAGTCAGTGGACCTCAACAATAAACAGGAGGTTGACAGAACCCCCAGGAAATTCTGCTTTGATGGGAAGTTTCAACTGAGGATTCAACCGAAACAAGAGGTCAATCGGCGGGAACCGGGAGCTAGTGGTGATAAATCAGGTGATAAATCACGCCAAAACGTCATCTGACTATGGTAGAAAAAAAACTAAGCCCGAATTTCTAAAGTTGGATAACCAGCTGGAAATTTCAGATGGATTTCTGGGGAATGCAGGTGCAATTTATACCTTGATTTCGAAACATATAGGTAGATTTAATGGATATCCAGATGGAATTTCCATCTGGAATTTGCATCTATAATTTCCATCTGGAAAATCCATCTAGATATCCAATAAATCCACCTAGATTGATTCGATATCAAGATATAAATTGCACATGCATTCCTCAGAAATCCAACTGGATAAATTCAACCAAGGTTCCCCAGAAATCCAGCTGGAATTTCCACCTGGAATTTCCATCTGGAATTTCCACCTGGAATTTCCATCTGGAATTTCCACCTGGAATTTCCATCTGGAATTTCCATCTTGAAAATCCATCTGGATATCCAATAAATTCACCTAGATTGATTCGATATCAAGATATAAATTGCACCTGCATTCCCCAGAAATCCAACTGGATAAATTCAATCAAGGTTCCCCAGAAATCCAGCTGGAATTTCCACCTGGAATTTCCACCTGGAATTTCCATCTGAAATTTCCACCTGGAATTTCCATCTGGAATTTCCATCTGGAATTTACACCTGGAATTTCCATCTGGAATTTCCATCTGGAATTTCCATCTGGAAAATCCTTCTGCATATCCAATAAATCCACCTAGATTGATTCGAAATCAATATATAAATTGCACCTGCATTCCCCAGAAATCCAACTGGATAAATTCAACCAAGGTTCCCCAGAAATCCATCTGGAATCCAGTCCATGCATGGATTTCCAGCTGGAAAATCCACCTCGATTTCCAGCTGGTTTTTCCACCTGGTTTTCCAGCTGGATATTTTTAACTGGGGAGAGTACCACAGACACAGGATAGGTAAGACGTATGTAGGAAACTCTGTAGGCTCTGCGGTGAGGCAAATGAAACCCCCACGCACCTTTTGTGTGCCCAAGACTTATGGGAGTTAGGCGGAGGGTGTGTGGGGACTTCACACTAGAGCCCGGAGATGTTAGGAACTGTAGTATAAGGTAAGAGGATACCGGGCTCTACCGTTTTTCGAACCCAGGGATATAGGTACATTTGATTGGATGGCGATATTCGGAATGATGACACAAAGAGGCAAAGCGCAATAGGCCTTTGGCCTACGCGCGAGTCGGCACGTCCTCGAGCAGGGGCAGCCGGTGCATCTCTACTTTTGACCGACTATCGACTATCGACTATCATATGATATATCAGGTGATATATCAGTGGCGAATTTGACACAACCAATCACCTGACATATCACCTGACATTATCACCTGGCATATCACCTGGCACATCACCTGATTTATCACCTGATTTATCAACTGATTTATCACCTGATATATCACATGACATATCACCTGACATATCACCTGTCATATCACCTGATAAATCTCCTGATATATCATCTGACATATCATATGATTTTTCTGTAATGCAATTAACTATATATCCAGGGTGATACTGAGAGAAATTCATTTCTTATTGTCTGATCATTTGCCAAGTGTGTTTTGACGAGTAAAACAGAGAATGATAATATTCTGATGTGAAATACATTTTGAATGCGTTTAGCCCCATAATCCATTGCAAGATCGCATAAAGAGCTGCATGAAGGATATTGCAAGGACATGTGCGAGATAATTGAAATAATATTACTAGTCACATCGACTTATATATTTCGTTATATGTGGGGTGATACATCACTTGATTTTTCGCGGCTTTTTTTACACGAGACTTTACCTTTGAAATCTAGTTAACAAGCTGATCACCTGACGTATCACCTGACATATCACCTGATATATCACCTTATATATCATATGACTTTTCTGTAATTCAATTAACTATATAAACAGGGTTATACTGTGAGAAATTCATTTATTATTGGCGGATCATTTGCCAAGCGGGTTTTGACGAGCAAAAAACATATAATGACAATATTCTGATGTGAAACATTTTGAATCAGTTCACGTATGACATCGATTTAAAGTACCATTAGAAATCATTACAGAGTATTACCTTAGAAATCTATTTCACAAGACATTTTAACCGACATGCTACCTAATATATCACCTGACATATCACCTTATTATTAGGTCGTTTACAATGATATTTGAGGGGATAGGTTATGAAAGATATAATTTTGTCTTACTTACAATTTCAAAGTTTTTCATTTCACAATTCTAGGGTTTTTGTACCAGAACGTCCAATTTCAATATCCTGCATTATATCACATATGATATCTCTTGTAGAAAAAGAATAAACTTTAACAACACATAAAATCCTTGATGAGTCGCAATTGGTATATGATCACGAAGATGTACGGGCTCTCTGTACGTGCTCTCTGTACTGACAGATGTCTCATTTTATGGACCGATGCCCGATTTCAAATATGGAACATACGTCGAAGCCTTGCGCATTAACTTACTTAATCCATATTGGTAGTTAAACTTACCAGAACATCGTTAGCTCAGCCATTTCATTAGTCAGATATTTAATAAAGCCGTAATTTGAAACTTCGTTGTATGAGTCTTTGAGTCGCTAGGAGCTAGCATCTCAAGAACACCATGAGCCTACAGCTAATGAACATACGATCATTGTATCAGACATTCAAACGGACATATTCTCTAATAATAAATGAGTAAGATATCTGAATAAAAGTTAAGGGTTTAGTAAAAGAATCAAATGAACAGTAAATTATTAATTTATTAAAACCTATATAAACATTTTAATTTTTTTTTTCTTAAATCTCTAATCAGATTGGAAATCGATTCCGTTGATTTAGGAACTATTAAATTTATTTTTTCGTTAGAATATTTCCTTTCTTTCAATATGTCCTCGTAGATTTCTGAAATATCAAATGATAATTAAGTAAATATAAGACATTAAGTCTACATTAAAATATCTTCCGCGTTAAAGCATAATTTTTAGTGTTGAGGGTGTTTATATCTTTTCACACATATTTACCTCTGTATTTATGGCTTAAGGACACCACGCACTTAATTCCAATATAATTTAGTAAGTTTTTATAAAAATACAGGGGAATACATTTTTATAAAATATTTTATTACAAATTAATAACGGTAGAATAATTGTATTTTTGTAGGTGCTTCATTGTATTCAGAACTTGTAGCAGCCTTTTCCTAACCTTCTCACAGCCGGTATGACGCCATATGGTGTCATTCGATAAATCTATATATACTATTACTTAAGAAGCATTTATATGGAAAAGTTTGAAATATATTCACTTTTAATTTATATAATAAGTTATGTAACTTTTAGAATATATTACGTACCTAGCCCTGTATAATAAAAAATTGTCTTATATAATTGTCGACTGAGGCAAAGCCGTGGTATACTGTATACTATATACTGTATACTGTATACTGTATACTATTTTTCTGCTCTACTATCCCCGAAAGCTACAACTTCCTCTCGCGCAGCGGCCGGGAAGTTGCGCTTTCGGGTCCGGAGGGCAGAAAAAACTATTAAAGTAGTACTTTATACGTTATATCGACAGATATTACTGATCTTCTAATACAAAATCCACATAATTATATTTTTTCCTGTATGGTTTCCTTACTCCTTAAATATTTTTTTCAATCTGCTAACAAGATCACTAGAAAGTAAAAATAGTTTAAAATTATATTTAGAGTAGGCGCATGAGCCTAATAATGCATTCTACGTGGAAGATTTTTGTCAATTATCGTATAATACTTTGATTATTACCAGGTGTGGCGGTTAATAATTCTTAATTTTTTGTAAAAGAAAACACGTCATTCAGGAGAAAAGTGGAAAAATCGTTTATTCAAAGTATTCTCCATCGTTTGATACACATTTTGTCCACCTATCTGGCATGTTGTGGATACCCTTCCAAAAAAAATGTTCATCCTTTGAGGCGATCCATTCAGCAAGCCATTTTTCGACATCTTCATAGTTCTTGAAGCTTTGCATAGAGAGCGCGTGGGCCATCGATGAAAACAGATGGTAATCGGATGGGGCCAAGTCCGGTGAGTATGGCGGGTAGGCCAAGAGTTCCCAGCCAAACGTAGAAATGGTT
The DNA here is from genome assembly GCA_018906775.1 of Sycophila sp. Sp_5. Lineage (NCBI taxonomy): Eukaryota > Metazoa > Arthropoda > Insecta > Hymenoptera > Eurytomidae > Sycophila > Sycophila sp. Sp_5. The sequence continues at coordinate 83,633 of JACCID010000171.1, forward strand.
TCTTTAACCGCTTTGGCTGTGTGTGCGGGGGCGTTGTCGTGCTGTAACATCACCTTCGCGTGCCTTGAAGTCCATTCCGGTCGCTTTTCTTCCAATGCATGCTTCAATTTGACCATTTGTTCACGGTAGCGCAAGGTGTTAACTGTTTCACCCGGTTTCAAGAGCTCATGGTACACAACCCCCTTTTGATCCCACCAGATGCACAACAATGTCTTTTTTCCGAAGCGATTTGGTCTTGCGGTGGAAGTTGACGGTTCACCTGGATTTACCCATGATTTTCTACGTTTGGGGTTCTCGAAGTAGATCCATTTCTCTTCTCCAGTCACGATTTGATGCAAAAAACTTTTCCGTTCATGTCGAGAAAGCAAAATTTTGGACACTATTTTTCGCTTTTCCATCTGTCTGCTGTTCAGCTGATGAGGTACCCATTTTCCCGCCTTCTGAATCTTTCCCATGGCATGCAGACGATCACATACTGTTTGGCGACCAACGTTTAACCTCTCTGCCAGTTGTCGTTGCGTTTGCGTGTCGTCTTCGTCCAACAATGCTTGCAATTCGACATCCTCAAATTTTTTTGGTTGACCTGGACGTTCTTTGTCTTTCAAATCAAAATCTCCACTTTTAAAACGTCTGAACCACCGCACGCAAGCGTCTTGCGTTGGGACATTATCACCAAAAGTTTCTACTAAAATTCTTCGGCTCTCACTTGCGTTTTTCTTTTGGTTAAACAAAAATAGCCGCAAATGCTCTTTAAACACATACCATTAAACACATGCCGCAAATGCTCTTTATTCGGCTCATAACTTGTCATTTTTAAAGCACGAAACAATACTGATAAACTGACTCGAAACAGTCCAAACTGCTACGTTGTTTTGGTGAGCACCGACAGCAATAAAATGACATAAGCCATACGACTGCAAAGCGGAACCAACAGGCAGCGCGACCTCTGAGCTAAATTATCCCGATTTCTGCTCTGTGTAATATATCATAATATATCTCTGAAATATACAGGGTATTTCAGAAGTTCCAGTACGCCTGCTGAAATCGTGTATTTCGAGATTTGGATAAAAACCGAAATTACTAGTAGTTTACGATTTTTTCTCAAATGTCCGAAGGTGAGCTTGGATTCCACCCTCATTTCGACATTCACTGTTACCTGAACGGCAGCTTCAAAATTATAAATGTTTACCTCAATATTTGACTCCGACAATCAATCGAGCATAACATTTTACGTCTGGATATGACCTTCCTATTGACCTTACGCTGAAGGTCAATCTGGATTATTCAAAAGTATTGGTACTGTGTTTGAAATGGTGTAATTCGAGTTTTTGGGAAAAACGAATATATTATTGGTTTAAATTTAAAATTGTGAAGGCAATATTCAGATGACACTGAAGGAGATGCTGAAGGCCAAATCAATGGTCACCTTGAGACAATTGGAAAAAATTACAAACAAGTAGTATTTTCGTTTTTCCCCAAAAACTCGAATTACACTATTTGTACAGCGCCACCGATACTTTTGGAACACCCACGATTGATTTTCGGTGTCAATAATTGGAATTCCCATTTCATGTTTTATAAAATTACGCCGAAGCCACAAACACCGACACTATAATCCTTGAGTCGCATAAGACTCAAGCCAGATTTCCGTGTAAGATTCGGTACTCAACACGACAGCTGCCGGCCTGTCGTTATTGCAACGATTTACTTAAATGCCTGAGCATTTCTGGCACTCGCGGTTCCGGTACATAGATAATTAAAGGAAAGTAGAAAACACCATGTGGAAGAAACATAAAAATTTATTAAATAGTAAAATACTCAGCTTGGCTGCTCCCGCGGATAGATTCGTGAGGTCGCCGAACCCACGTTACCCGAGTGAACAAATTACTCCTGGACACGACCCAGTGTACCGCCGCAACGTCTCCCCAAAACCTTCTCTGTTATCCCGGCGTGGCTGGTTTACAGCAAGAATCCTCCAAGTCACTCACACACAAGCCGAAAAGAAAGATTATAAAATAATTCACTGCCTCGAATAGGCCCGTACCGTAAACGTAATAGATCAAATTAACTACAAAATAACTACGCAAAGTCAAGTCTTCGGTAGCGTACGAGAGAGAGTAATTCGCGCAAGCTCCCGCCTGCTGGCTCGCCGATCTGCTGACGATAGCGCCCTCGCGCTCTAACGTAGGGTCGCAGGACGGTACTTCGGTTCTCCCCCAGCCCACGAGTAGTCCGCTTCGTCGGTAATTCCGGTTGCCACCCTCAACCGGGGAGTGCTTGCTACAGGTGCCAGCTCACCCTCGACGTGGAGTCTCGGACACTCAGCTGGGACGATTCACCACCGACCGCCCTACTCGGCTTCACGCCTCCGGATCCTCAGGACGTCCAGCAGCGGGACCTAACCTAAAGGCTCTTCTACGCCCATTACCCGCTCGCACTCACACATCCACTCGACCTGCTGTGCTCCAGCCGACCCTCTCTCATTTAACTCTTTCTTTCTCACAGTTTTTAATATAACCTTCAGATATTATGGAAATTCGTGCTGAAAGTCAAATCTAAGTTTACCTTCTGTTCGGTCCCTTTTGGACCTCCGCAATAAAGAAACAAAAAATACGCGAGACGCGGCGCACATCTGCGTGCTTTCTCGCTTGAGCCGCAGACGTCGAACGCGCCGGTGCTCGGCTTCGCCTCGGGCGTCAACTTCACGCGGTGGCGGAACTTCAGCTTTTGTCTCTTGTACTGTAATGTACTAATTTTTTATTTACGGTAGTAAAATGTAACGAATTTCTTTGCGACTGTAGGTGAGGATCAGCCGCTTTACTCGAGGTTACGAAGACAAAGAATGCTAGAGCCGCTCATACTACACGTTATGATAAGTATTGTTGTCTTCAATTTACATTAAACCATCATGAGGAATGCTATGACTTGCTGAGTATAAAATATTGTAATAGAAATGCTACAAATAAATCAAAAATATATAATAAGTCTTTCAGAACGTTAAAAGACTTCTATATCATGTATCAATATGCTTGAGCATTGTTATATAAATCCTAAATATAAAATCAGATTATACTTGCACAACAATGTAGTCATAAATACACTTCTAATATAAAAAAAAGGTACCCGATTTCTTAATTAACGAATGGTTTATTAGTAGCGCATGATAACTTACGACAAAACCTATAAATAAATATAAGTTATATCTACCGTGATGTCACCCGAGACATGTAAGATAACGTGGCACCTAATATATTACTTGAATGTGAATGAGAATTTCAGCTAATAAATCACTTGAAAATTAATAGATGATATGAGAGGTGATATGTCATGGGAAATAAATTTTCGAAGATAATGTCTCGCATAAAAAAGACGCGAAATATCAAACGGTCTATCACCTGACTTAACGATGTATCTAACTTGACGTCATACGGGACATTATTTTCCATGTCTCGCATAAGCGATTGTGCTATTATTACAAATAACAGGTGATATATCGGGTGATATGACAGGTGATATGTCAGGTGATATGTCAGGTGATATTTCAGGTGATCAGCTTGTCAATTAGATTTAAAAGGTAAGGTTTCGCGTAAAAAAGCCGCAAAAAATCGAGTGATGCAACACCCCACATATAACAAAATAGATAAGTCGATGTGGCTAGTAATATTATTTCAATTATCTAGCACATGTCCTTGCAATATCCTTCATGCAGCTCTTTATGCGTTCTTGCAAGAGATTATGGGGCGGAATGCATTCAAAATGTATTTGGTACCCTACGAATACTTTATTTTTATTATCACGAATGTGTTTGTATATATTTGTTGGCACTTCAATTATTGCACTGATTGTATTCGCTTTTTGATTAATAAAAGTATGTAACACTTTATACTTCTCTTCGTAGTTTTCAAAATTTCTTATGTTAATGTCTTGTGGTAAATCTTCATTGTCTTTGAACACTGAAATTATAATTCCATTAATATCGATTCAAGGATACTAAATTTTATACAATAATGTACAATTAAAATAGATAAACGTACCATCAAATACAATCGATTTTTATTTCAAATTCTTTCAGTGATTTTAATCGAATTTTATCGACAATTTTGTTATTAATATGGTTACCTTTTCAAATACGTTTTTAAATATTATTATAGGTATTAAGATTCACAATTAGAATAGATACGATTTTTTTTTAATCGATTTCAATGATTCATTTCCAGCAGGGTCATTTAGCAGTAAATTTTTTTATTGTGTTTCTTTGTACAGCTGTTTTAATAAGTTGTTTTCTATTTTTATTGCTTCAGTTTCAGTGTAGTCTTCGTATATCGTGGTTTCGTGTTGGCTTTCGACATTTTTTTCATGTATGATTTCCTTGATTATATCTTGCTTCATTTGCTCGCGTTCCACTAGCTTTAACTGTGCAATGAACTGACGTGTCGTGTCATTTAAAGTGCCATATGGCAAGTTTGAGGTTAGCGAAAAGTTCGGGTGGTATTGACAGATTATAAAGGAGTTGCTGATGAATTGAATGGAACTCCCAGCGTTGTATTTCGATACTATTTCAGTTGTATGATAAAAGTTCACACAAATTAAACACATTACTGCCCCAACTTTATTATTCGGATGACACTTATAATATTTATTAAGAGGAGGGTCGGGCGGCTGCTCACTCCTCGACGCCATGTTGGCGAAATGAATTTTTAATTAAAAAAAAAATAATGTTGCATTAAAAAAAAAGAACTTTTTGTTATATTTTTTCCTACAAAGACATTCTACAAATCACAAAAACCTCAAAAACTATGAAATAAAACAATGAATATATATTTTGTATAATAATATTAAAATAATATTTCTCTCTCGTACTAATAGTCAGACCGCGTCGTAAGAGTTTAAAACTCGCATTTAAATGTAGAATTGTCTCGCTAATGCGCTATCGTAAATATCAACAAATACAGCGAAAGTCGAAAAGGGCAGGCGGCCCAACTGTAATATCTTTAATTTTTTTTTAATTAAAAAATTTAGTTTTAATTTTTCCTTTTTTTTTTGGGGGGGGGGGGGCTCCGCCCCCTAGCCCTCCGGCAGGGGCTTCGCCCCTTGTACCCCCACCAGGATCTGCTCCTCCTGCCCCCTCCTTCTTCGTAAATCCATATCTCGCTCAATGGCAGACTTTGCCTTTTTATAACTGACCGATGCAATATGAATAAGCATTTTACGCCCACTACATAAAAAAAAATCATTTTATATGAAATAAGTCGAAGACATCGTGGATATTTTTGAGTGTAAATTAAATGAATTATCGGAAAAATTAGAAAAGTTATGTTCATACGGTAAAAACACATTTTGACATAAATTAAAAATAGGTATACCATAACTTAAAGGTCTAAAAAATGCAAGTCCAATGAAATTCGCGATCGATTTAAAAAAATATGTAGAATACATAAAATCTTCTAGCACTGAAATGTTATTATAATCTCTAGAAGACAATACAAAAGACTGGCGGTATCTTCAAGAGTTGAATGTAAAAAACGTGGACCAATTTATCGATAAATTAAAAGAACATTTTTGGAACACAAGCATTCAAAGAACTGTAAAACGTAAAATAGAGTTTGGAAAATATTATTCACTACATAAACAAACTCATGAACGGAAACGTGAAACCGTAGATCTCCGCGATGATTTCGATAAAGACGTTAAGAGGAGGTTGGAGTAATAGTAGATTTCGACGTTACCAACTGATATCTTCAACGGCGTTCTTTGTTTTTTTATCAATTACTGTATAAAATTATGTAAGATTTTGCAAATGTACTTCAAATCAATAATAGAATTGGGGATAATTCATATCTTAGTAAATGTTTGCGATTTTGCATTTTGTATCCCGCACGCCCCCATGGTTATCGACAGAGCTCATGTGCGCGTCGCTACTCTGCCGCACCGACTGGCACTGTATTCAGGTACGCGCTTGCTCCGGCGATTTGCTCCCCTAAGGTAGCGTCGCTACGCTATCTCTCTCTCTCTTCCTGCTTGCCTCTCGACCAGCTCGGACTCTTGTACACCCGCTCATCAAGACGCGCTTTTCGCCCTGCTCAGCCTCAGCTTTATTCATCACCGCATCACTGCATCAATGCATCACCGCGCCGGCTCAACTCTCAAACAATCGGCACAGCACTCAAGTACCAGTCTACGCTCAAATATCGCAAGTCAAGTGTATTTTGAGGTTAAGTGCGCTCATTCCACATGGGCTCAAAATAAATCAATCACAGCTCAAAACTTGCATGCGTTTATTCAATTCCCCGCCCTCTGTAACTACCATGATTCTTACATACACAATAAATCTGAAACAGTAAAATATTCAACAAAAAACTAAATTAATAATTGATAAAACAGAATTCAATTTTTTTTAATATTTTACTAGAATGTAAGTTATCCCCAATTATACAGTTTATTTGAAGTACAACTGCAAAATCTTAGACTATTCTATCCAATAACCGATAAGAAAAGCGAAGAACGCTGTCGAAAATATGGTCGGTAAAACAGGACTCCGACCTCCCCTTAAGCACTTACTAATCGACTATCATAATGCCGACAGTAAGAAACGAATGACACATAATCGGAATTCGAACCAAAATAAAGGGCCAAATCTTCAAAAACACGCGAATTTTAATAATAGATCATTTCTAAATGTAAACGTAATGCGGACGTATTGTACACCGAAAAATCGAGATAAACAAGTAATTCACCTTATTTAACCAAAAAACAAACCAATTCGAATAACAATAAGAAAAACATCAAGGAGCAAAATAAATAAATTGTAGACCAATATAACCAAGAAATCCTCCGCCACTTGATGTCGTAAAATTTTCGTCTACCTGCTTTAGACCTTTCGCTTGATTATGAAGCGTTTTGTTCTCTCGAGTGTACGGATGCCTCGATTTTCGTAAAGGTACTCGACGCAATGTTCGTAAATTTCTAAACTCATATTCTAGGTTAGCCCGTTATTTTGAATTTTGGTACGTCGCGAAAAAGTACAATTATCCTTTTATATTTACTTTCTGTGATCCCTTTTTCATGACGTAACAAACCTATTATAAATAAATAAAATTCAAAAAATAAAAAACAACTGTTATCCTTGACAAGAATCATACGTATGTTTATCATGACGTATGTGAGTCATAAAAAACAGTTTTCTCATCTATTAATTACTAAAACCTACTAGCAACAGACATACGTTTGTCATGACGTTTGTAAGCTAAAAGTTTTAAATAAAGAAAGAGAATGCTGATTATAAAATAAGTCAAAAAGCAATAAGATATTTAACTCAATAGCAAAACTCATACGTTTATCATGACGAACGTGCGCTACAAAAGGAACGATTTAATTCACATATATGCTTTCGGGTTCTCAAGAACTCTCGTAGCGTAAAATCATTTTGTACGTTACAATCTTAATAGACACGCGAAATGAAACACTTTTTTTTCGGTAAATGAATTTGATTATATTGTTCCTTAAAACATAACTGAAATAATCTCTGAAGAGTATTCGACACTCCGGATTGAACAAGATTATGACGATTTCAAGGACGACTTGTGGCACCGCTGCCCAGTCGCGTCTCGCCACCGTCAGAGGACAGCACCTTTCAGGCACGTCGTCAGCCTTGAAAGTAGCCCCTCATCAAGCGCGCTGACTTTTGAAGAACCACTGGAATTCCAGCAAAGCTAAAAAAAGCACCTGAAGCAACCGGGAGAATGCTCGGAAGAATCTCGCCACCGAGTACCAGTGCTCTCCTTGTGCAAGACGCCACAGCGCTGGCAAATTGTTTCACCTTGAAAATAGTGCAATAAACTCAAGTAAAGAGACTCGCCGTGCAATCAATTCATTGCTCCTGCTCCAATACCTTTCCCAAGGACGAGTGACGCGCGAGGCTCATGGTGGACCTCGGGCGATCACGTTTCTCCGAAGCGGCTCCAGAGGAAGAGACCAACGAGCCGACCATCATCAAGCATACTCTACAGACTCACATAGTTCTTTCTGCTGCGATTATCAAAAAATGGAAAAATTCATAGATAATTGCGATTATTCATATAAACACTCATAAGCAGAGATCAATGAAAAAATAAATAGCGTTAATAATATAGATGCAGTTCAAAAAGAACAATTAAAAAAATTAATTTCCAAATACAAACAAGTCTGTGAAAAGAAACCACGTCTATTAACCATATACGAGCACAAAATCATTTTACGGAACGATCACCTATATAATTGCAAACCATATCTCATACCTTTAAATTATCACGAAAAAGTCTATCTAGAGTCGAAAAAGTTGCCCAGCCCGATGTTGGAATCTCTGCTGCTATCCTCGTCTCTCAAACGCTGTTTACTAGGCCGTTGCCTTTGCTCTGCGTCATTTCGACCTGAAGATCGGCGTACCAGATTTGAAGTCCACTGCGGGCGGTTTCCCGTATGTCCGTAGTGTCTTAAACAGACTTGCCCCTGGTATAGAATGGTGGCTTCTTGGATACAACTGGTCTGGGTGCTAATTACTCATAGTGGATACTCAATACGACTAAACGATGTTTGACCTTAGGGGTTTTTATACTCTTTAATCCCCTCCAGTGATTTTCGGTATGGCTCAATCCGTCCTTGCCCAATCTTGAGAAAATTCGACTGCTTAAAGTAATTCGTATACTCGTTTCTGGCCAGGAAATTCAGGTGTAAATAATAAGATGGTTTTTCGCTTGTACGTGATTTGTTCCTAGAACTCACTCCATAGGAAAGTTGGCTGCGCGCGGTGCATCTCTATTTTCTGCCTCGAATATTAACTAGCATTCGAAGTAGGTAAACTAGGAGAGTTCTGGCCCACTTCCGGGAAAAGCTAGGACATTTCTGGCCCACTTCCAGGAAATTTGGACCATAACTCTCCTAGCTATTTACCCCCCCCTCCCACTAGTGGACCAGAACTCTCATAGTTTTTATCCCCCTCCCACCCTCCCCCATCGTACCCGGGCTAGAATTATCACAGATTTTTTAGTATTCGCTACCTTACCGACCATTTAATTTTTTTCTTTTTAATTTACTTTTTTATTAATAATTATTAAATTATTTATTAATTAACAATCAATCATCAAATTCTGGAAAGAAATCAATGTGAAAGAAACATTACCTCGACGATCATCAAACCCCTGTTTGCCAGGCGGTAGGCCGAGACCTATACCGCTGGACTACAGCGTAATATGATGATTGCGGTTATATAAAGTGCACCGCTTTATCTCTTGCGAGTTTACGTAAGCCCCCTAGCGGATTTGTCTGTGAAACATCGATGCTACCTACTCGACCACGACCTGCCATCATCGGAAGAACTCGGTAGAATTTTGTTGATGGAGGGTAAACGTTGTTGGTAGGAGTGGGGGTCTAAAATCCGAAAAAAAATTTCGAATCTAACTTTTTAATTAAAATGTAAAGATTGAAATTGGAAAATTCAATTTTTTTAACTGATAACATTACAAAATACTGTAACGTCTCACACAAGCGCCTCGATACCGAAAACCTTCTATACTCATGAGAACGTTTCGATATAGGCAACCTGCCTCTATATTACAAATTCGGCAATATGACGCCGTGGCGCGATAGTGCGAATTGAAGAGTGAGAGAGAAGGCGAGGTGCCGCCAGAGTATAAAATCCGGCATCTTCGCGATTCAAATTATTCCTTGCCTCGTTTCATCCAGCTGCACAGTGCACGCAGCTTGGTAGAGCGAGAGCGGAGAACCCGGACATTAAGCCCAGGGGTCTCCAAAGGGAAGATACACTCGACCGTACGATTAGTTAGTACAACTAGCGGGTCTCCTTTTCTCTCTCTCTCTCTCTCTCTCTCTCTCTCTCTCTCTCTCTCTCTCTCATTATTTAAATATAAATTGTTGTAATATTAAAAATCAAATAAACAAATGATCTCAAGTAAACTTTGACTATCTGATTGAGAGAATGGAGATCTCCCTTCTTCAATGTGTAGGAAGTGAGAGTGAATTTTCTTAGCCTCGTCCTTGTCTATGCATTGCTTGGAAGGTCGGGAATCCTTTCTTAGTGAATTCGCCCGTCTGTGCATGACTAGTGGTAGCTAAGAGAGTAATCTCAAAACATATCCTTATAGCGTATTATTGACTAGAGTCCAGAAAATCTTTAATTAACTTACAATAGACGTGAGAAATTTAATGATTATATAATACATTTTGTAAAAAAATAGTTATGATTATTTAAGAAATATATGTTGAGAAAGGCTTTTTTAACAAAAGGACTAAATAAAGAAAGAAAGTTTCTCTAAAATTGCATTTTCAAATAAAATAAAATGACATCTATGCAATAAGATAAAATTCAGAATTTGTTTAAAGAAATTTGGAACAAAAAGACAAGAATAATTGTAGACTAACATACATTGTAAAAATGTTATGCGTAATATATTAAATTTGATAGTATCTAGGATCCAATAAATTTATTTTCCGAAAGGTTAGTTTCTGAAAGATGATAATTACAAAAGTAACAATTTCGATATGCCTTAATTTCCGATGCCTATCATTCTGCCGAATGTTATAATTTAGAAAGATCCTAAATCTGAATGATCATAATTTCGAATGGTTACAATTAGTAAAATTTACAATTTCAAAATGATGTACATTCAAGAGGTAACTCTAAAACATTTTAAAAAATTGTTTAATACATAGCGTGTTTCCTTATTGAGACATTGAATTAAACAGTATTCCTAACAAACTGTTAAGCGTGCAATATTGCTTAGTAAAATATTAAAAATAGTTTATATTTCATACCTCGCTTGTTGTTAAGTATATTTACTATTTTATACCAAAATTATTGTTTAATTATGTTATCGTAGCCTCCCATTATAACCTCAAATATTATGAACTGTTGTAGCAGACTTACAAGGACATGACCACGATTTTGGCAAAACATTGTAGAATAATATTTGGAGAAAAAATTTATACATGACTCAGGATTTTATTGAATGGAGTGTAATAACAAAATTAGGAACATTTTTTCAACAAATATAAGGGAAATATACTTTTACTGCAGTTGCAAATACTGGAAATCTAAAAGTGAAACACACAAATGTAATAATTTAAAATAAAGTACTATTGCTACAATTTGGGACTTAATATATTAAAATATCGTTAGTATATTCAAAAGTTATAAACAATTGGATATTCATTAAAAATCACTTTTATTGACAAAACATCCTGTAATTCCTGTTTATATAATCATTCACCCTTTTTATAATTAGATCATTCATTATTATGACCTTGCGCAATGATGACATTCGTTATTACAACCTTTATAAAATATTGCCTTTCGGAATTGTTACCTTACGGAATTATCTTATTATAGAAATTATTATATTCAGAAACTTGAATATTCATATTTATATATAACCAACGCTTTGGCTGAGTGGTGGAGATGCACCTCGGGCGTTCGGAAAAGTTAAGCAGCTTTCGGCGTGGACACTACTTGGATGGGTGACCGCGCTGGAAGTTGCGATACTTCCTCGATCTCTTAGGTGCTTTTCTCCACACTCAACAAAGTGAGCGGGAGGTATGAGAATGACAAATTCGGTCCTCAGACCTACGAAACGTGACTTGGGCATCTAATTTGAGCATTCTCAATATACCGACCCACTCTGGAACGGGTTTTCCTAATTGGCATTTACCCTAGTTATAGGTTTGGCCACAGGTTTTCCCCGTTCCACAGGCATAACCCTGGGCGAATGCGAAGTGGGATTAAGAACGGGAGGAGGAGATCTGCCGGCAGAGAAGGTAGAGGGAAAAAGCTGGGCTACAGGGTGGGTGGGGTTAGAGCCGTGTCCTCCCATCACACCTAAGCGGGGGGGTCAGTGTTGTGTCCTCCCCTCCCTCGGTAGTAGGCAAAAAAAAAAAAAAAATAAAGAGTCGGTAGGTATTGCTAGGCCCATGAGGCTGCAGGAGATTCTCGCAATAAAAAAAAAAAAATATTTATGTATACATTCGTTATTATTAATTCCTGATTTAACACATTTTCTAAATATTGACGTTCCTTCCATAATTTTTCGATGATATACGTTTTCAAGGAAAACATATATAAATTAATTTATTCTTATAATGTTAAATTTTAATTTTCATTTTTGTAAGAGTATCTTACTATTAGAAAACAAAAAATTTTCTGTCTTAAAAATATCATTCCTTTTTATTTTAAATTGATAATTTTACAAATAATGATCTTTCGTTTTTAGTATATAAGTTGTATTATATTACGTTAAATTATGTTATTCCTAATTGTCTAATTTATAATTATTACTTTCCGGATTATATCATTTAGAATCATGATGTCCGCAAATATGACATTCGCATTTATATACTTTTGAACAATGGCTTTCAGATAAACGGTATTCGAAAAAATTTACATTCGTCATTTTAACTTTTCATTATTGGAACCCTCACTCGTTGGTAGATGTTCCTCACATGTGAGAGCGATGATTGGGACTCTAACCACTTAAATAATCAAACTTGATACAATCATGTTTGCAACTAGTATGTAGGAAATGATGGAGGCCCCAACCCCGTCCCCTCCTGTGAGATACAACCACAAGTCTATCCCTCCATGATTTTTCTATAATTAGTCACAAACCATTAGTTCGGCATTCATTACGTCTGCTTGAGGTGCAATCTGATAGTGATGGTTTCTCCTCGAATGTTAACCAAGTCTCCGTCTTGACTGACGAAACAAATCTGCAGGTGATTAATGATCACAGCTATAAACAGGTAAATCGTTTGTGACGGAATATTGATGATCTTGTAGCCCGGAGGAACTGTGGAGAAGAACTCGTGTATCGTGTGCACGCGTTGACTATTTATATCGGCACCCGTGGTGATGTTGCAATAAACTCGTGTAGTATTTATTTTGAGAATAGTCACCTGCATATCCGAAACATGTGTAACATTTGGTTCCAAGTTTCGATGGGTGAATCCTAACAGTAGTACGATGGACAGTGGAGGTTAAATAAATTCGTTTGTTGCACTTGATTTCACAACGCAATGCATTATTATTAGGTTTAATTTCGATGTCCATGTCGTTTGTTTTCTTGGCGAATATATCTGGCGAATATATACCCAGTTTCAATGTTTGGAATTGAATTGAAAGTTGAAAGATCAACCAATCCGATAACGTAGTTTTTATCTCGAGAAAGCTCAATTGGTGGAAAATATTGGGCTTCGAGTACCGAGGAGTTCCCCAAGAGGGTTAGCATCAATGAGTTCTCCATGATTATTCAGTTGGAATGACCATCGACTCGTTTAGCAGTTCTTTATATAGGTTGACCAAGCTGACCACATAAAAATTTCAGACAAAGTTGGCCGCAAATATTCGTCAACTTCTAGATGTATCATCAAATCCAGCGGGGGTTGCAGATCTCCAAAACTATCAAAGTAGACAACGTTTCTTCCTCTGTTCTGATAGGTTACCTAATGTGTACCAGGTCCACTTTCATCATCCAGGTTAACAAAGATTGATGATGTATGGTTATAAAAACGCTCTATTCATAAATGCCCCTCAGTCGTAATCCTATCTTGCTTGCGTTATCATGGATTTGAAAAAGTAATCCGTCAAGTCACCTTGCTTATTAAGAATAGACAAAGCTGTTGTTCTAGGTATAACGATTTCCCTTTCTATTTAGCTACTGCTGATGTGAGAAACAGTTAAGGATATGACGGACTTAATTTCAGTGCTCTTCTATACCGCTACCTCGATATATTCTATGCTAGCATCTAAGGCAAATTTTATTTTTCAAATAATTTTGAAATGGCATTCTAAATGGCATTTGCGATTGCATGAAAACATGGTTTGTAATTTATCGAATGTCTGTAGACTTTTTTTTTCAATTTCAATTCTTATTGCTGAAAATATAGACTTATTTTTTAACTGGAATTGAAATCAGTCAAATGTTTAATCGAAGAAAAAACTTGTGCAATCGATTTTAATTAGGCTGGGGAAAAATCACGAATCTGACCACCATCTTAGCCACCATCTTGGTGACCAATCAGAATCACGTATTAAGGGGATGCCTTACTTAATTTTCGCGCTCTACTATACCAACGATTTCTTATATTCTTTGCTAATCTCTAAGGCAAATTTGATTTTTCAAATAGTTTTGAAACGGCTTTTGTAATGGCATTTCTGATTGCATCAGAATATTATTTATAATTCGTAGATGTGCGTAGACTTCTTTTTTGGCTGATTTCAATTCCAATTGAAAAATAAGTCAGTATTTTCAGCAATAGGAAATGAAATCAGCCAAAAAAGACGTCTACGTACATTCTACGAATTATAATTAATATTTTGATGCAATCAGAAATGCCATTAAGGGGGGTTTGGACCTATAAATTTTTTCTTTTTTTTTTACCTGAAAAATAAAAAGTATTGTATAAAATAAATTGCGCGTTATATATTATATAACTATAACTAATTATTTACAAAATGAGCTTAGAGAAAAGTCTCTAAACTCATTTTATGCTACGCTATGCTTGATTTAAAAAAAAACCATTGGCGTAACCTACAGGTCCCATTTGTGCATGGATCTTGATGTACGAAGGCTTAAATTGTTGATATTTGATGTCATTCTGGTCTGAAGAGTTGTAGAATTCAAAATTATTTGAGTAAGTAATCACAAAAATTAAAAATCCACTTATATTTCTTTAATTTTCTTTAATTTCATAAATTTATGCAGTTTTAGAACTTTTGCAACTACTTACTCAAATAATTTTGAATTCTACAACTCTTCAGACCAGAATGACATCAAATACCAACAATTTAAGCTTTCGTACATCAAGATCCATGCACAAATGGGACCTGTAGGTTACGCCAATGTTTTTTTTTTAAATCAAGCATAGAGTAGCATAAAATGAGTTTAGAGACTTTTCTCTAAGCTCATTTTGTAAATAATTAGTTATAGTTATATAATATATAACAACTAATTTATTTTACATAATACTTTTTATTTTTCAGGTAAAAAAAAAGAAAAAATTTATAGGTCCAAACCCTCCTTAAGAAAGCCGTTTCAAAATTATTTGAAAAATCAAATTTACATTAGATACTGTAGCAGAGAATATAGAGAATTGTCGGTACAGTAGAGCGCGGAAATTATGGTCGGCATCCCCTTAACGTGCGAGCTACCATTCTATCACATTCACAGCATCTGCGTTGTCGAACAGAATATCCATTTCGTGATCGTTGTATGATCAAGATGTCGTCTATTTTGAAAACGTTGGGCATAAAGATTTGTTGCTGCTCTGTAACGATTACGACACTCTCCGATAATTAGAATCATATCATAAATTTTTTGGAGAGGATAGTCGGTCATATTCAAAATTTTAACTTCAAATTAGACAATTATAAATTTCTGCAGTCTACTGCAGATGAGAATTTTTTGATGAATTGTCTTTTATTTTCAATAAATATAAAGAATTCTACATTAGAGACTGTGGTATATTAAGAAAACAATTTAAAATGCTGTGTCAAAATTTAGTATGATTAATTTCCAAGTATGTTATTATTAAACACTCTGAAGGATACCAATCTCGCTAGATCCAAAATGTTACTATGGCGTACGTTTTACCTTCTTTTAAATGGATTCAATTGCCTAGAATTTGTAAGGTATTCATTGTAGGAATCATGAGTCATAAAAACCGAACATTACGACCAAAATTTGCTGAATTAATTTTGAAGATTTGTTCTTAGATTTATTTTCAAAATAGGATTTACCACTCTGGGTTGACCCCAAAATGACCTTCAAAATGTGGTGGGGATCACTTGGACCCCACATACATGACCTTGTCTAAACGTATAAATGAACATAGAATGCAAATATTTGATCGACGATTAAATGACGATGAAGATATCAGGGAGGATAGGTACTCCAAATCTGCAGCAGGCGCTACAGGATACAGCGAGACTCCATCGCACAGGTTCCTGCCACCGCTGCGAGAGGAACTGAAGGAAGAGGATGCACTCCGAGCGAGATACATGTACCGGCAGCAGCGGCAGAAGAAGAAGAGGAGCGATCGGGCTGAAGAGCGGGCGAGGCAAAACGAATATTTGCCAAATCTAGCCATCGCGGGCTTAACGTTCTATATGAGAACACCCTAGCGTAGCTTCTAGAAGATTAGTCAGAAGTACTGCTGATATGGCCGTTGTTTTTTCTTCTTGGTGCGGCCACGAAGTTTTCAAGGCAGTCGCCGATTAGAAGACTTCCGATCAGGTCCTACTCGAAAAAGCCGGGCTAAAAGATTTTGCCGAGTAGCGACTTCCTCGGCACGCAAATTTTATGGCCTGGATCGTCATAATTACGTTTTTCTTAAATTTTATTTTAGACAATAGTTAAATAAATCGCAGCATTTTTATTAGAGAATTTATTGACACAATTGACACCTTCTTCCCTTGACAACTCATTTTTCTTGGCGTCACTTCGCGTACGCGAAGGCTTGCAGTAATTAGAAGCAGCTGAGTTTTGGTCGCACAGCCCAGTAGCGAGTAGCAACGTCCGCGCCAGTCGCTGTCGGTTTATCTAAAATAAGTAGCAACCTCACCTGTAGGGAACGGTGCCCTTGACATATCGAAGAAATAAATCGGCTAAACGAATACTAACATCGTACCCTCCATATCGATTCAGAAGTACTAGCCACTCGGGACGTAACATTGCACAAAAGAATTTTTGAAAAGTTTTATCTATAAGTCCACTTTACTATAATCAGATCATTTTCCTCTGTTCAGGGTTGATAAAGAAAGTAATTTCGGAACATTGATATGCGAATATTTTACATCAATTAATGCAGATTTAATTTACTTACTTTTTCAGATACTTGATGAAGTTCTAGCTGTAAAATAAGGTCGATTTCTTTACATGCATCACTTGATAAAAATGAATCACAAATTTTTTGCACTTTTTCTATATTGGTTTGTATAGTATCATTTTTATCCTTTAATGCAAGTATCTGAACAAAGAAATCCGCCGGATTTTGCAAGTGCGGACAAACAAAACCTAAACTGAAAAAAAAATATATAATAAAAATAAGTTATTTTAATCAAAATTCTGGGCATAAACTATAATATTGGTTCAAACTTCTAAAGAAAAAGGCAAAAGCAATCTCATGCTATTGGCAGAGCGCATTCTTAGTCCCTATAAACTGTATAATCATAAAAAGGTAGGCCTTTATTTTTAGATGAAATTTAGCATATCTTAAAAGGTGCATACAAAAATAGGAAGTAGAATGTATCGTGTCCTGCGACTTTTTTATTTAATTCTGTTTTTATATTTAATTCTTTATAATAGACAATTATTTTACTCAAAACTAAATGTATTTGCTCGGCCTCTGTTGCTAAGCAGGACTTAGTGCGCTAGAGTCAAAGCTGTGTGCGAAGTATCCAGTGTCTTAATTCAGATACGGTGCTGACACAATCATAAAGAAACAATTATTTAGACCATGCATTTTTTATCGCTGGACAAGAAAATGGCTTCGTAGCAATCCATCGCCGCACGAGAGTCCGCGTCCGCGAACTAAGGAGAGAGAGAGACGATGAACCGGGGACACGTTCCCCGCGTTCACTGCAGGTCTGCCCCCATCGCTCGAGACTAAGAACCGACAAGGCGAGCGGCCCGCCGGCCGGAGAGCCACCGAGATGCCTGGGTAAGGCTCGAGGCGTGCATATCGAGGAACCCGAGGTAGATTCTGGAGCGAGAGAGACTGCTGTTAACGGAATGAGTGAGAATGCAACCGCACTGGGCGAGGTAGGCTCTTCATCTCCTGTTTTCTCCTTCACCTATCGGCGTCAATCCTGATGTGTGCTCGTGGCAGTAGTGTGGAGCGTCGCAACTCCTAATTCGCGGCTGGCGCCCTTCAAGTCCCGTATCGACTACGGGCAATTTCAGTGTATCGGCAATATAGCAGATAAACTTTATACTTTAGTGCTTATTTTAAAATCCGTGTATTTCTTAGTACGTCAGCCCTGATCCCCAGCTGAACGTTACAATTCATATATACAGATTACTCTTATAAAAATATTTATTTGTTTGTATACAGCCTTACATACAAAAAAAATTAATTTTTGATCGATACATTTGATTACGTTTGTAAAATTAATTTACTACTAGCAACGTACCTCACTCGCTAACGCTCGATCGGTTGAAAGTATTATCATTACTTTGTTATAAGTGTTTTTGCCCAGCGCGTCACCCCGCCGGAGGCACATGGCACAATTTAAAGGGGGTTTGCGGTATGTTCCCTTTTTCCCCTTTCAATGTTACACCTTTATAACATATACGGCGCACTACTACGTACCACTAACTACTCTCTCTGCTTTACTGCTCCGCTGCACAGCTCTGCTTCACTGCTTCTCGACCTGAAAGAACCTCTACCACTATGCTTCGCTGCTTCTACGGATTTGTTGAGCGCCGAGGGCCTTACCGACGCCGACGGGTCACGAATACCTCGCTCTGGCTGATTCTCCTTTTTCCCAGGGTATGGGTTTTTCCAGACCGACACGAATGCGGGGTTCAAATGGCTGCGCTACCTTGACTATGCGAGGTACAAATGGTTGCGCTACCTTGACGATGCGGGGTACAAATGGCTGCGCTACCTTGACGATGCGGATTCAGCTACTTGCTCGCGGCTGCCGGCGCACTCAAATGCTTGTCCAAAATTATCTCGACCCACCACCTTTTCAACACACCCAACACGTAGGAAATAAAACACAGAACACGTGTTATTTCTCGTAAAACTATATATTGCCTCCTGGCTCGGGGAAATACACTTGTTGGTGTGGAAGTGTGCACGGCACGGGACTACGTCGCGGGAGTTCTCGCGAGAGAGAATATTGCCCGGGGGAAGGAATACCCTGAGAGGGTGTACGCGGGGCTCACCGTCTTTTTTCTATCCTCCGTCGTTATAAAACTACTTCCGATTACTTTTCTCATGGCTCTAATCTTTAACAAAACTTTACGAGTGCGTCAGGCAGGTACAATAGCTCTCGGCAGAATGGCGTAGCATCACGGAAGTCTTCGTCGCCACGACGCTACCCATCAATCCCTCTCACTCACTCTTACGCGATCTTTTCGTGCGTGTCACTCCCTCTTTCATTGGCTGACGTCGATCTTGCGTTCAAGTTGGCTGCCTGTTTGACTCACCGAGCTCATTGAGCAGCGCCCGTGACGTCACACGCGTAGTCGGCCCGTTCCTCTTCTCGCGCTTCGCAGCTCTTCCCTCTTTCTCACGCGCTCGCTTGACTCCGTCCACCTTCGTCAGCGCTCGGCTTCTCTTGGCTTTCCGTCTGGTGTTCTCTCTCTCTCCTACTCGCTCCCTCTCGCGCGCGCTCTCTCTCTCTCTCTGTGTGTTACTCGCGCGCCGGTTCGTATTCGCGCGTCCTCTCTCTCGCACCTATGCACGTGGTCCACGCTTGGCCATGTGCTGCGCGCGCGTCTTGTAAACGTTTCCCCACTTGTACGGCGCACCCTGGGAGAGTCGCGGCGCGTCTCCTCCATCTTGCGGATTTCGGTGCGAGTAGTGCGGGGACTTTGTTCCCAGCGGCGTTAGCTTCGCCGGTGGTCGTCGTCATGGCGGCGTCGATCAGCTGGTCGTTGCCGTCGTGCTCGCCTCGTTGCAGAGTCGTCGTGGTACGCCGCGTCGATTGCTTCGCTCCGCTGGCTGGACCTTGGCATGGCCGCATCACGGTGACGCGGAATCGACGTCATCCCGGCGGCTCGTGCACGCTCGGGTGGGCATCCGCGCACGAGCTCCCTCTCTCGCACGCATGGCTGGCTGGTGCGATTGCGCGTCGTCCGCTTCATACCTGTCACTTTGGGGGGGTTTATAAAGAGGGCAGAGAAGCTCGACGTTAAGTAAATTATTTAACGTCGACGCCTTTTCAGCCTTATGACCTTCCGATAGAAAGCCGAATCACTTGTGCACTTGAAGGGCAAATGCAACGTCACAACTTAATGTTAATAACTTTTCAATAAATATTTAAAATAATAAATTTCCGTTAAAAAAGTCTATTTTTCATTTCTGTTTACATTAATGGTAACAGAATTATTTGTTTTAAGTAATGATATGTTAAAGATTATCTAAATATAAAATAATGAACTACTTATTTTAAAGAATCGAATTCCTTTTTGATAATTTAAAAACTGTTCAATAAGAATATTTTTCAGGAGTGTACATTATAAATATATTCCTGACACAGCGTAAATTAGACTTCTTTACCTTTCTAAGTTATAAGTACACATGCTTTTGGAGTAGTGAGATCATAATGTACATGCGTAATATTAGATGATGCGACAAAATTTTAAATTTGAGTTGCATAATTTAAATTTAAATTAAATTGGGAGATTCGAACTTCCTGCATTCTCGGGTTCAGCTGAGCCAGAGTCGTGCTGAAAAGGATTGCAAAAATCAACCGCGTCGACTAGCTCTCGATCGTCATTCATAGGAAGGCTGGACGTAACCGGGAAAGTAACAGAAACATTGAAATAAATACTAGATTTAATTCTCTTTCGTCAAATCAAAAGAATAAGACAAAACAAATCACGCATCGTCATGTCGCAGGTTGAGGTCGATCAGGAACGCGCGCGCTGTTCAGGCCGTTGCCTTTACATACATACTCGAGGAGTGCTCCTGGACACGTCTGTCCAGGACTCGCGCACTCCTCCTACCTTAGTTGGCCGACTCGCTCTTGCTCTCCCACGCTCTCATTTCCAGGAACTTCTGCGGCTTGGAGCAGCTCGACGGCACCAGGACTACACTTCTCTTGTACTTCTTCTCCTGGAGTTGGCCTCTATCACCCTGGTTGGTCATCGGCTGGAAGCCTCGATGGCGGACCAAAACGGCACTTGCTACACGGAGATCGATCGACGTGGTCGATCGTCCGGATTAATCTGACCTTGGTCTAATGTTTTGCAAGGAGCGCCACTAAGTTCTCTCCGCGCTGGCTTCATGTGTCGCTCCTATCCTCAAGCCTTCGCGGCGCGACCCTTTAGACTGAGCCGTGTCACGGTACACGATGAATACACGATGAAATTATCCCACATGTCATCTGTACTTATTAAATTTCTAGCTTTAATTATTATACGTTCCTAAGTCTTCAATACACTTAGCTCCTGAAACTGATAGTAACAGTAATGTTAGGAAAGACCGTTCACGCTCTTGAGCATTAACCATATACATTCTGAACTAAAATTGGTTTGTGCGTAATCACATTAGCCGAGCTTGTTTTCCTGTATTCCACTTCTTTGTTTTTTTTTGTCAAATACATAATGATTAGGAGTTTATTTACCATCACCAGTCTTTAGTCATGGGTCATTATATGTTGCACTTTCGAGAGTCATAAGTAAATAAAACTTGAAAATTCATATTCTAAAAAATGAATTTAAGGATAAATAAATAAGAGTAGAACAATAATCATGAATGAAGAAATTTATACAAAAAATATTGTATTTAAAGAAATAGTGTAAACTGATGTTAAGTTAAAGCTGTAAAAAAGAATAAGTGGGATAAATCTATTGGGAATACCACTA
Source organism: Sycophila sp. Sp_5 (assembly GCA_018906775.1). Lineage (NCBI taxonomy): Eukaryota > Metazoa > Arthropoda > Insecta > Hymenoptera > Eurytomidae > Sycophila > Sycophila sp. Sp_5. Next base: position 105,217 of record JACCID010000171.1, read on the forward strand.
AAAAAGAACGCATCAAGGTATTTATTTCAAAAGTGGTGTGGAAATGATACCAAAAAAAAGAAATTATACATTCATATTTTACTAAATGTTTCTAACATTTTTTAAGGCTCACCCCGCACTTGGTCAATCACGAAAAAATCTAGCGATTTACCTCGCTCGCTCACGCTCGCTTGGTTTTCATTGGCGGTCTTTAATATATTCAATATAAGTATATTTAATGTGAACCGACGCTCTGGTGGAGGGGTGGAGATGCATCTCGGGCGGTCGGGAAAGTTAAGCAATTGTCGGCGCGAACATTATTTGGATGGGTGACCGCTGGCAGTTGATGCTTCCGCGATCTCTTAGATGTTTTTCTCCACACTCAACAAACTGAGCGGGAGGTATGAGAATAACAAATTCGATGCTGAGGCCTACGAAATGTGACCTGGGCATCTAATTTGAGCATTCTCAATATACCGACCCAATCCGGAATGAGTTTTCCTAATCGGCATTTCACCCTGGATATAGGTTTGGCCACGCGTATTCCCTATACCACAGGCATAACCCTACGCGAATGCGGAGAGGAACTTAGGGACGTAGGGGCAGAAGTGACAACTGCCGACGAAATAGAGATCTAGGGAAACGCTGAGCTACAAGGTGGGTGGGGTTAGTACCGTGTCCTCCGATCACACCTAAGCGGGGGTAGTCGGCAACAAGCGTTAGCAGGTAGTGTTGTGCCCATGAGGCTGCACGAGATTCTCAGTATATACAGGGTGTCCCATTTAAAAGAAACCACCGAGATATTTTTGACAGTTGGCGTTGTATAAAAAAATTGTTTAGATGAAAGTTGTTTGAAAAAATGGGGGCTATCTTTCGATTGACCTTTAAGCTCATTTGAAGGTCAAAGCGTTTTTTTAATGTTAAATTTTGGATTAAAAGTGCTTCTAATACTTTTTTGACTAAACTCATAGGTTTTGAGAAAAAAATTCGCTAACATTTAAAAAATTTTAAACTCTTCAATTTTTTTCTATAAAAGGATACATCTAATCGAAAAGTTACTAAAAATATTTCTGACTTAGAATTGTATGAAAAATACGGTGGTATTTTTAATTTTTCCAATTTGTAATTCTGTGGAATAGCCTAAAAAACAATATTCTAAAAAATTAAAAATTGGAAAAATAAAAATTACCACCCATTAAAAAAAACGCTTTGACCTTCAAATGAGCTTAAAGGTCAATCGCAAGGTCAAAACTGATTTCGTAGAAAGATACTCCCCATTGTTTGAACAACTTTCGTCTGAACAATTTTTTTTATACAACGCCAACTGTCAAAAATATCTCGGTGATTTCTTTAAAATTGGACACCCTGTATATACTAAGAATCTCGTGCAGCCTCATGGGCACAACACTACCTGCTGACGCTTGTTGCCGACTACCCCCGCTTAGCTGTGATCGGAGGACACGGCACTAACCCCACCCACCTTGTAGCTCAGCGTTTCCCTAGACCTCTATTTCAAGGACAAATCAGAGGTCACCGTTGAATTCCTCGTCGAAAGTCACATAGTGTATGAGCTTTCTTTGTTTTGTTTTATCACTAAACTAGCAAGATTTTAAGATACCATAATTTGTCCTCTATTTAACCTTCAGGGCTTACGTTAACCTCATACCTAGACACATATCCGGACGTAAAATTTTCCGCTCTTTTCCATTCCGGTATAAAAAATAAGGGTTCACATTTGCAAAAATGGTTGAACTAAAGAAAAAAAGGTTGACCTTGAAATGACCTTGAAAATGAGGTTCAAGGTCAAATCAAAGGTTACCGTTGGGTTCCTCGTTGTAAGTTACATAGGGTACAATTTTGGTTTTACTACTAACCTCATGCGGTTTTTGAATTTTCCCGAGTTTCCATACTTTTCCCTTACCCTGTATGTGTACGCAAAGAAATAGTATATTACGTAACAAGGGAGGTAAAATAGAAAAGGTCCCAGATCGCACGTAAATTGGCACCCGAGCCAAAGGCAAGGTTGACAAACGTGTGATCTGAGGCATTCTTTTTTACTTCCCATGTTGCGTATACTATTTTTCGGCCTAGCAAGGACGAAATCGTAACCTTTTCGATCGGGCGCCGGGAGGAAAGGTTATGGTTTCGTCCCGCTAGGCTAAAAAGGGAATTGTCTCCACTCTTTGCACGCCTACCTTCTCTCCCTAATGAGCTCACTACTTCCTACTTCTTCCGAATACTTCGCGGGAGTAACCAACGTTTAATCTGCGACACATGGATTTTCGCGATCTTCTTCGCATTTTCCGTCTCGACTAAATAGACCGTGGGGGACACTACTTTAACGATTTTAAAGGGTCCAGAATATTTCGCGGACAGTTTTGCAGTGTATTTATGTGCGGCCTTCGACAAAAGATATTCACAAAGTAAGATCTGATCGCCGATCGAGAGTCGCATGTCTTTCCGTCCCCGACTGTACAGTTTCCCTTATTTTTCCTTACCTCATCAATAATCCTCGCGTCTAAATCTCTCAACGAATGGAGCCTCTTTATCTAATCCTTCCTTCACTTCGGGGTCAATGCGAGTTATGTCACGCGGGGTTTCTAATCTCCTCCTCAAATTCTTCATTGGGCTTGGCTAACTGGTATAATTCAGAAACGCGGGAAAGACTTTCAAGGTCGCTTGGGTCGCTGTGTTGATGGCATGGCGGAACTCATGGAGGTGGACGTCCCAGTCGTTCGATGGGGTTTGCTTGAGGGTGGTAGGGTAGGGTGGTGGTATGGACAACGCCATATACTTCCAAGGTCTTCTCCAGGAACCTGTTGGCAAATTCCCCTTCGTTGTCTATTAGAAAATAGCGTGGCGTCTCCCACCTGTAGAGAATCAGCTCCTCAAATGCCCTACCATCGACTTCCCATCGGCTCGCCTCAGTGGCTTCATTTCTACCCGCTTAGTGAACAGATTCATAAACACGATGATGTACTTGTGTTGATTCCGACTCGGCAGGAACTCCATTAATTACCTAGCACCTTGTGGTCCTTGTAGAGATGTCTTGTAATCCTGACACTCGGAGAAACTCAAAGCATATGCACGGACAGCGTACCACATTCTCGACTAATAATAGTCCCTTGTGATCCTGTCGTAGTTCTTCTCAATACCTAAGTGACCCGATAAAGGCGCGCGATGTACCTCGTTCAGCACAGACGCACGGTGATTGGCCGTCACGACCAATCGCTAAACTTCCTCCGGTGTCGAAATGGAATCGAGAAGGGGATCCTCACGATATCTGTACAACATCTCATTTTCGAGTTTCCATCCTCTAAATTTCGCGGGGCACGCTCTCACTTCTTCGACACACCTCTCGAACCACTCATCTTCAATCTCTTCGATCGCTGCGACTTCAACTGCTTCCTCCTCGTACTTACGAGACAGAGCGTCCGGCAGCTGGTAACGTTCTCCCTTCCTGTGGACGATCTCCATGTCCCACTGCTACATTTCGATGGCCCATCTCGCTAGCCTCCCTGTCGGCTCTTCGAGATTTTGCAGCCATCTCGATACGCTATGGTCCGTGATGTCCTTGAAGTGGTAACCTTCAAGGTAGAGAACTTCATTATGGCCCACACCACAACCAGACACTCTTTTTATGTCGACGTATAGTTCTTTTCCGCGGGGATAAGGACTCTGCTCACATATATGATAGGGTGCTCTCCAGCTTCTTGTTCCTGGGTGAGTACTGCGGCTAAAGCGAAATTACTGGCATCGCATTGGACCGTGAAAGTCAGGCCTGGACAGGACTGGAGCAGCTGTGAGCGCGAGCTTGAGCTTCTCAAAAACTTCTTGCTGCTCTGCTTCTCACATCCATTCTTGGTCCTTCTTCAGGAGCTTCAGTAACGGTACCTTTAATTCCGAGTCATTTTCGATGAAGCGCGAGTACCACTCTAGCATACCCAGGAACCTTCTCAACTCTATCATATTCTGGGTCGCGGGCTATTCTAAAACAGGGGCTACTTTCTCAGGGTCAGGACGCAATCCTTAACTATCAAGGATGAAACCATAGTATGAAACGCGGGAACAACAGAATTCGCATTTGTCGCGGTTGACAGACTATCTTGCTGCCAGCAACCTCTGTAGCATGAACTCTAGCCATTTCACATATTCTTTGAAGGTCTCCGTGACAATGATTATGTCATCCAAGTATCCGAATACGAATGGTTCCACTTCCGGGAACAAATAGAGCATCCATTAACCTCTCGAAATTCAGCGTATTGGTTAATCCAAAGGGCATTCTTTTAAATTGCCATAGACCAGAACCAGGAACGGCAAGAGCTGCGTACTGCTTGCTGTCCTGTTCCATCAGTATCTGCTAATAGGCACTCTTCAAATCTATCTTGGAGATGAATCTTGCCTTCCTCAATTTATCTAGGGTATCGTCAACGCGGGGAATGGGGTAAGCATCTTTTCGGGTAAATTTATTCCGGGGACGATAATCTATACAAAATCTAAACGATCCATCCGGCTTCGTCCGGCTTTGTCCTCTTTAATCAGCATGATACCTTCATCGTCCTCTATCCGCTTCATCGTCACCTCAACCTTCAACTGCTCGATCTTTTCCTTCTTATTCTTCTTATTTTTTCTTTTTTAACCTTTCTTCTCTTCTTCGGGGACATTCTTCCAAGGGGTGGAACTTTTATACTCATCAACAGGCGTAATAGTGGCAATTTCGCTGGTGTCGTTGTCCATTCCTTGGATTTGCCCCTTCATTTGGCATTAAGCAAACGGGGCATAACGAGTGCACTGATAGAAGGTTACCCCTTCTGTACCGCATACATGACACGCTATGCCCTGTTTGACGTTCCTAGGGCATTCACGTGATCGGTATCCAAATTGTCCACATGCAAAGCATTTAGTTTGCGGACACTTGGAGGCTCTATGCCCTACATTACTGCATGTAAAGCATGCTCCAATATATCCTGGGACCTTGTCATCCTGCTGTTATTGACCAGTCGACGGCGGTCTTTGGAACGCTTGCTGTATCGGTGATAGTGCCGCAGCTACATTAGAATACTAAATATTTGTAGGCGTGGGGATCACTACCTGTGCAGTTGGAGGTTGCCTCACCGCTGCTGCGACTTCTTGAGATTCACCTCCATTCCTATTGTTGCCCTTCTCCTGATTATTCTTCTTCTTCTTTGTGGGATTCTTCTGGGTCTTCTGCTTTTCATCTTCTACAGCCACATCCTTCTCTGTCTTCTTGGGGGGAGTAAACGCTCCTCCTGGGACTGACGACTTTTCCGAGAGCGATGTTGGTTTGAAGCGGGCTATGTTTTCCTTCTCTTTCTCGTAGATTATCCCTAATGCGTGGATTTCTGAGAAATCTTCACAAACATAGTCCCTGAATCAGACTTGATAATCGGGGCGTAAGTTTTTCAGCGCTATGCAGACCAATTCTCTTTTGGAGGGAGGGTATCTGCAGGGGTTAAAGATAGATTTTAGCGATGTAATGAACGCGTCGGTTCCCTCTCCTTCGCCTTGGTTCTCGCACGCGCATCCGTCATAATATCCACGTCTGCACGCTCCACGATGTACTGATGTTTGAACTCCTTCCTGAATTCTCTCCAGGTTCTTATGTCCCTTTCACCGTTCTAAACTACTGGCATGCCTTTTCCGTCAAAATGCATGGGATGGGTCGCAATATTCCGCTGTCCGGTAGCCTGTGGCTGTCCTTGCAGTCCTCCAGCTTTAATAAATACTCCTCTGCTGATCCGTGGCTTTACCGTTGTATGTGATCCGCCACGTCGGGTACAGCTTTGATATCTTCATATCTAAGCTGGCGTCGTGCCTTTTCCCGTCGCCATGTAATCACACACCTGCTTCTTCTCCTGTCTCGCCTATCTCTGTATCTCATCCTCGCTACTATCTACATTTATCCCACGTCTCTTCGGCAACCTCAATCTGGGACTCCTCTCTCTACTTCCATGGAAACTTCTACTTCTGTGGGATTTGCGGTGACTCCTTTCACTTCCTGCCGAATCTCTGCTACGACTTCTGTAGGTTTCATGATTACTTCTACTTCCTCTCGAATCTCTACTACGACTTCTGTGGGTTCTGGGGGAAGTTCTACGTTCTCGTCTGGAGCATTCACAATTTTGTATCAAACTACACAACATCAAACACAGAGCACTAATACTAGAAACTCCATTCAATGATTATTATACAATATTCTTAAAACTATAGGACAACAATATAGATACTATTATTAGCAAACATCCCCGTAAAAAGGGCTCTTCACGTGAATGTAGCATCCATATTGCAGGGCAGGGGAGCATGTGACTAAGGCTGACGAGGCGACTAAGGAACAACCTCCGTGGCGGTCGAGTAGAGCCCCACAATATACTCACATACACTTACACCTACACGACGAGGAGGTCAATTGTATGGTGCAGGCGGAGGAATTAAAAAATTATTCACTATTTTCTACTGCTCAAAAGTTAAACTTCGTTTATCACAAAATTGTATTTTTTAAGTTGGCTGGGCACATAACTCAGACAATTTTCAACTGATTTACTCAAAATTGTGAACATATCTTGAAAAAGATATTGTTTATAGAAGTACAAAATAGTTCATTCTCTCTCTCTCTCTCTCTCTCTCTCTCTCTCTCTCTCTCTCTCTCTCTCTATACTACTCCTCACGACTCGCTGATTTAAAAAAAACTCTGTTACTCTCACTCGCTCTCGTTAATTTTTCCTCTACTTTTCGCTCTCGAAGGGTTTTCTCCGCAGTCCGCGTCTTTTCCGCGCCGATTGATTGGCTGCGCGGCGTCAACGCAGCTACTCGATATCGTCGAACGCGAGCGCGGGCGCAAGTTAATTTTAAGCGCGGCGCGACGTAATACTCGCGCGGACGTTGGCAGCCTGCTCGATTCGCCGAGCTCGTCGAGCAGCGCCAGTGACGTCACGCGCGCAGATGGCCGCTCTCGCTCTCTCCGCTCTTCGACGCGCTTCCCTCTCTCTCATACCATTCAGTCTCTCTCTCTCGCCGATACGCGCGCGCCACCTCGACTCGTGCGCCAACTCGCCGACTCGTGCTCTCTCTCTCGCACCTACACGTGCGCGCCGCCTCGACTCGTATGCGCGTTCTCTCTTTCTCTCACACCCGTACTCATGGTCCGCGCTCGACCACGTGTTGCGCGCGGCCGAGTATATGCTTGCCCAGGTGCGCGGCGCACCCTGGGGGAGTCACGGCGCGTCGCAGTGTTCGCGGGTGTTGTGTGTGTTCGTGTGCGTGTATGTGTATGTGTGGGGTTGTTGCCAGGGCGGCGTTCGCGTCGTCGGTGGTCAGCAACATGGCGGCTCCAAGCAGCTGGCCTCCTTCGCCTCGCCTTGCCGCCGCGTCATCTCCGCCGCGTCATCTTCCGCCGTCGTGACGCGCGCCGTCGGCTGCTCCGCTCCGTCGGCCATGTCTTGGTGCGGCCGCCTCCCTGCGGCGCGGCCTCGACGAAATCCCGGCGGTCCGAGTGCGTCCAGGCGGCATCTTCGCACGTGCTCTCTCTCTCTCTCGCACGCCTGGCCGGCAGGTGCGGTGGCGCGTCGTCCGCTCCACACCTGTCACTTGGCGGGTGCTGTAGAGTGCAGAGAAGCTCGACGTTAAATAATTTATTTAACGTCGACGCCTTCTCAGCCTTAAGACCCCCCGAGAGAGAGAGAGCCGAATCACTCACGCGGCAAGATTGTCATTGCAACGTCACACATTAATTTGTTCTTGTATTTTTTATTAGTTCCTAATAATTCTCTAAAGTAAATAATGAATTCAGTTTTTCTATATCATGACATTTATAAAGTGTTGATACCACCAGTTCTTTGTTATTGTCTAGTTTAATTTTAGAATCTATTTTCTTGAGTTTGCCTATTTCCATAATTTTGGTCTCTTCAATTACATTGATGTCCACATACATAAGTACTCCATCATTCTGTTTTATTTGACTATTGTTATAAAATATTTTGTATCGTTAAATTTGATAAATTTCTTATTTGTATTTGATAATATTCCAACTTTCTGTGCAAATTATTATGGCAGATTTGATCTATAAAGTTTTTAGGAATACTAATAATTTATTGTAGTTATAATTCAAACTTGTAATGTTAATGCATAATACTACATCTTTATCTAGTTTCAAGGCTTATTCAATTAGTTTGTCTATTTCTTAACATGTCTTTAGCTATTAATAATTTATTTCTACCTATCTTATTATACGTTCTTGTAAAAGACGATACTGAAGGTGTTGCCTCAATTTCTGTTTCCTTATTCCTTGCATCTTACTTGGATAATCTTTTGTCTTGCTGGGGGGGGGGGGGTGTTGCGCATTTATAGAATTTTGCTTCGTTATCATTTTTTTGCCACTGTGACCAAATCCTGCGCACTTGAAGCACGGATTTGAATTGATGACATCAAATACTTTACAATTTTAAAATCCAATAAACATTCTGCTTCTATTATCTTTTATATGTTTATATAAATTGGGTGTTACTTCTATTAATGTGTTATTATGTTTCTTTTTCCTTCATTTTCCTTATATTTAGTTACATTCCTATATATTTTTTCTCTTTTTTTTTATTATAATATTGTCCCTTTTTAAATCTTTATCCTTCACCTTCCTTATTATCTATTTTGTACTTCTGTTTCCCTAATGTCAAACTTATTCTCATCCATATTGCAATCGTACATGTCTAAAAATTCGACTAAATCTTCCATTTCCTCTTTTTTTATAAATTCACCTATATCCTCCCAGGCATTCTCTTTTTCTACCTGCTCGTCCGTACATTGCATGGCCTCATCTATTAGTATTCACTCTTCATTTTCCGTATAACTGCTATGGTGTGAGGGTTCTATACTCATCGTTACTTGGGTGTTTTTATCTTTCATTGATACTGTCTCATTATCCCCTATTATGTCTTCTTCAATTTCTTTAATTTGTCTTTCCTCTTCTTTTTCCTCCATTAGTATCAGCTCATGTACCCGTCTTCTTATTAGCTCTTCCATCTTATTTTGAACTTCTTTGTATATTTGCTTTGTTATTCTTATTGTCTTTATTGTTCTAATTGATCTTAGTCTTGCTTCCCTATGTCCTTCGGGTAATAGTAACTGTCTATGTGACCTTCCTTGTCTTGGTGACATTTTCCTAAACATTGAAGCGTTGCATCCCTTACATTTCAATTTATATCGTGCACTATTCAGTGTAACGAAATACGTAGTGATTTTATATGCATATTTTGCTCTTTATTCTTGTAAAATGCACTTCCTACATCCTTCTCTTTTGGTTTCCAACTCTCGATATATTACTCTTTTTATCATCTACATGCTCTTCTTTTGTTATACTCTCGTAAATATTTCTAATAAGAATTCCGTGCAGTTACCGCACTTAATTACTGAACTTGTACTTAATTGTCGCATATGATTGGTATCCTCACACTCTAAACACGTAGCATACGTTATCCCCTCCAAATCGTGTGCTGCAATTCTTTCGCAATGTCTGCAATCTCGTGATGCTTTGAGTTTTGTTTGGCAGTCTGCTGCCGCACAGACGCCCACTTGTCGTAAGTGACTGAATCCTGCTTCACCGTCTATATTCAATTTGAAGAATTGTCCAAATGTGTATGGGCACGGTGCGGGAAAATATTCGCATACTCACATATATCCCAACTCTATGTCGCATGTCACATACCACTTGACTTCAACGGGGTACCAATGTTTTTTTGTTCTTCTGTTGCGTCGTAAAAGAGTCATCAAGACCGTCGTCTAGCCACATATTTTCAGCTAACGAATTTATCAGCACACGATTGGCTTCCCATAGTCATCTAGATCGCCGACGCCATTTCCATTAAAAAAGAAAAATTAATAAAATCATAAGTATTTGTGTTCATTTTTTTTTTACATAATAAATTATATTTTACTTACGAATTTCAAAATTATCCAATACAACTGGTGTCTATTGGATGTACGCCTATATGAATACCGCCATAAATTCAAATTGATTTCCTTTTTTCCAAAAAATAGATAATTCATGCCAAAATTATCATCTACATCCGCATCTAGAATCTCCATCCAGAAATTGTTATTTTGTTGACGAGCATGACGTCAGGCATTGTTTATGTCTTTCTTATACGCTACCTACAAGTAAATAATAAATAATTAAGTTACAAAAATATATATATTAGGATGGCGCTTATTTCCCAAAGTGCTCCAATACCGGCTCCCGTGCCAAAAATGTATTGTTTCATCCTAATAACTGTGAATATAACAAAAAAAAACCGGTCGAAATCGATTTTAACCCGTTTCACTCTTCAAAAAACCCTTTTTTCGCCCTTTTTCCAAATTTATTAGACTTTTCTGCGCTCTAACTTTTCCATATATATTTTAGGGATCTCTACTATACCTAGATGCTTCATGTGAGTGAGAAAAGTGTCTCTAGTAGTGATTTTTAAGGAAAAAAATCTTTTATCACGTTTTAGCGCTTTAATTCATTTAAAAACTCATAAAAACGTAATTTTTTCACGGTTTTTCGAGTTTACCTATGTGTTATCTTCATTGGAGATTGTGATAAGTTTTACAGTCAAATACTAGAATTCAAGACCATTAATTTCGTTTTTTACAAAAGTTTTTATATAGTCCTGTTACAGAGATATGATTATTTAAAGTTGGTAAGAAAATCAAAGAATGAAATTTGTGAACCAGTTACTCAAATTTTGGTATTTTTTTTTTATTTTTAAGCGCACTTTAGATTTTGCAGCTACTAAAATTAAAATTTTAATTTCCATTAACACAAAACAAGTTGTTTAACAGACTCTTTATTACGAACTCGAAAATGTAGAAATTCTATATTCGTATTTTATAATTTATGTCCTTAATATACTCGCCCTCTACCGGTGATTCTCGGTGCTCGTGCTCGTCGACGTCGACTCGCACGTGCACGACAGACTCATTCGCCTAACCTATATTATTGTTTAAAACTTTGAAGTGCAAGGTTTAGGTTAGATTAATTTATTTTAAATAACAGTCAACTAATAGCTTGCACTTAATTACAGTGCAGAAGTATATTATCAGTTGTTGCATTTTAAATAATGAGCAAAAAGTTGTTTACTTTTTATGAAAACTCTTATGCTTAAAAAAGTTTATACCTTGGTGCTTAGTACTAGAGTCATATTGATGATTAAGATGTTTTGCTGATATTGGTAAAATTATTTAAGAATATGCTTACAGGACAGTTATAATTTAAGTTTCTGTTTTGGCATGGACGAGTCTAGGTTTATGTGAATTTGTGCAATTATGCACTCATGAAATAATAAGTTCGTTGGAAGCTGTCAGCTATATAGTTTTATAAAAAAGTGCTCTAAACGGTGTCAGATTGAAAATCTTGTTCGACGCTGGAATAAAGTTGTAGTGCGCATCAACTATTTCTCACAAAAACATGAAATAAACCTGATGGCATGAATTTTCATGTACATTCAGCTGCAATAGGTCATTTTAAACCAGTATGTGAAGTTTGGAAGCTTTCAGCTCTATAGTTTTATAAAACAGGTCTGAAAGGTTCCAGCGTCGAACAAGATTTTCATTCTGACACCTTTTAGAGCACTTTTTTATAAAAATATAGAGCTGACAGCTTCCAAACTTCACATACTGGTTTAAAATGACCTATTGCAGCTGAATGTACATGAAAATTCATGCCATCAGGTTTATTTCATGTTTTTGTGAGAAATCGTTGATGCGCACTACAACTTTATTCCACCGTTAAACAAGATTTTCAATCTGACACATTTTATAGCACGTTTTATAAGTGAAAATTCATGCCATCAAGTGTATTTTATATATACAGGGTGTCAATTAAGTCCCGGGACGGCTGAATATTTTCAGAGGTAAAGTAATTCTGATAAAGGTCAAGGTCATTTCTTTAGTAACTTTCAACGAGGTATCTAATGGTGACATTCACTTTGACCTTGGACTTGACCTTGAAGGTTATTTCAAGGTCAACTGTTTTTTTTTAAATAAGAACCCCCATTTTTAAGACTGGTAATCGATAGAGCGGGAAATTTTAAATTCAGATACGTAATTAAGTCAGAGCTAGTGTTTGAACTTGAGGGTTACTCCAAGGTTATTTACACTCCAGCAAGGTTCTTAGATACCTCTGAATATTTTTGCAAGCGGTAAAGCTATTCCTCGTGTAACTTTCAACGAGGAACTCAATGGTGACCTTATACTTGACCTTGGACGTGACCTTCAAGGTTATTTCAAGGACACCTATTGTTTTTAATGGAAATCTTCATTTTTTATACTGGCAATCGATAGAGTGGGAAATTTCATTTCGAAAATAGTATTTGACGTGATCTTTAGAAGGTCAAATCAAGGTCAATTTTGGATAAACGGTCAAAACATTGTCGTGTTCAAACTTTAGAGGATTTATGAAAGACTAAATGTTTGAAAAAGTTGTGAAACCAACAACATTGACCACCTTGACTTTGAGATCAGCTTTGCACATTATTTGGAGGTTCAAGCACTTTTTAAATTAATAACCTTACTATCGCCCTTATTCTTACTTTTAGCGTTACCCAGAAACAATGACGTGGACGTAGTAACTTCTGTTTCCTTTGGGGTGCTTGATTAACGTGAGTCCCCTTGCCTCTCGCGATTGGTTAGCGTGAGTTGAAGGTTCATGGGTTCGGTGTTTCAGGCTTTGACATTTATGTGTCCAACTTCAATCCGGTAGATTTAAAACCCATTAATTAACAAATCCATAAATTGCAAACTCATGAACCCTGAACTCATAATCTTTGAACCCTGAACTCATAATCTTTGAACCCTAAATCAATAAATTTAACACCCATATGGATAATAAACCCAAATACATACAAATATAAATTCTAAAATTATCCCACAAACCGACAAACCTCCTATTCTTTTTAAACAAGTTCTTCGTATTTTTAGCTCATTTTATAAATTGCGAATAAATTTCTGTGATTTTTTTCTAAGAAGTTTTTTTATTTAATTCTGATTTTTTTTTAAATTTCTTTCTAAACTTTTAAATATTTCTTTTGTAACTGATAGTCCTTATTTTATTATTTGTTAAAAAATTCCTGTCACTGTTCATTTTCTTAACCTTTTCATGAGTTCAAAATAAATTTAAGAACAAGTTAAACAAAAATTTTTTTATGTAATAAACATTTTCCTTCATTGTAAACATTTCTTTTTGAACAATTCGTTTTTCTTTGCAATTGATAAGTTTTTAGCTTAGTTTTTGCGGACGAGTCGCTACCACTATTCTTCTTTTTCCTCTGAATAAACAAATTAAAACTAAATTGAAATACATAAATATTCTGACTCGTGTATTATTCATATCTAAATAAAAGTCAATGGCGTATGCTAAACTTTCGACGCGAGAAAGGATAAGTTTATTGATGATGCGTGGTTGGGGAGATCGAGTCCGACCTTACCTCGAAGTTCGTACGTTGTTTAATAACCATTTTCGTAATGAAGAAGGACAAACACCTATCTCAAAATCTACAGTCGAAAGGGTTGTACGGCGATTCGCAGAATTTGGGACTGTCAATGATCTTCAGAGAACTGGTCGCCCACAATCTGTAGCAACTGAGGATAAGCAGATTGAAATTGCTGAAGCATTTATTGAAAATCCACATCATAGTTTACGTAGAGCTGGGCATGAGCATGACGTTTCTCATGAAACTGTACGAAAAATTCTGAAAAGCATCAGTTTTCATCCTTATAAAGTCCATTTGGTACAGGAGCTTAATGACGATGATCCTGATCGCCGGATCGAGTTTTGCGAAGCGATGATGAACAGAATAGACGCAGATCCTCAATTTTTATACAATATAGTTTTTTCGGATGAGGAGACTTTCACTTTAAAGGGTGAAGTTAACAAACACAATTGTAGATATTGGTCAGACACAAATCCTGCATGGATGTTGGACAATCACACACAATATCCACACAAGTTGAATGTTTGGGCTGGCATCTTAAACAATACTCTTGTAGGCCCCTTTTTTATCGAGGGTAATCTTACTGCCGCTTCATACGAACAGCTACTTAGGAATCAAATTATACCACGAATTAGAGAGATAGCAGTTGATGATTACGATGAAACGTGGTTTCAGCAGGATGGAGCAGCCCCTCATTTTGGTAGAGATGTTCGAGCATATTTTGATGCTCAGTTTCCTCATAGATGGATTGGAAGAAGGGGTGAAATCGAGTGGCCTGCTAGATTTCCGGATCTGACACCACTCGATTACTTTCTCTGGGGTTACCTTAAGAGTAAAGTTTATGCCACTATACCGGAAAATTTAGATGAACTGCGCAATCGAATTATGTAAGAGGCTGCTAGAATCGATAGAGGGATGATTCGTGATGCTGTAACTCATTTTTACAATCGCCTAGCTTTTTGTCAAGAAGTTGAAGGTTTTTAGTTTGAGCACCGCCGTTAAACTTTGAATCATTAAGTAAAACGCAAAAGACTTTAGCACACCAATCGTGAGAGGCAAGGGGACTCACGTTAATCAAGCACCCCAATCGTGAGAGGCAAGGGGACTCACGTTAATCAAGCACCCCAAAGGAAACAGAACTTACTACGTCCACGTCGTTGTTTCTGGGTAACGCTAAAAGTAAGAATAAGGGCGATAGTAAGGTTATTAATTTAAAAAGTGCTTGAACTTTCAAATAATGTGCAAAGCTGATCTCAAAGTCAAGGTGGTCGATGTTGTTGGTTTCAAAACTTTTTCAAACATTTAGTCTTTCATAAATCCTCTAAAGTTTGAATACGACAATATTTTGACAGTTTATCCAAAATTGACCTTGATTTGACCTTCTAAATGAAATTTCCCACTCTATCGATTGCCAGTGTAAAAAATGAAGATTTCCATTAAAAACAATAGGTGTCCTTGAAATAACCTTGAAGGTCACGTCCAAGGTCAAGTATAAGGTCACCATTGAGTTCCGCGTTGAAAGTTACACGAGGAATAGCTTTACCGCTTGCAAAAATATTCAGAGGTATCTAAGAACCTTGCTGGAGTGTAAATAACCTTGGAGTAACCCTCAAGTTCAAACACTAGCTCTGACTTAATTACGTATCTGAATGTAAAATTTCCCGCTCTATCGATTACCAGTCTTAAAAATGGGGGTTCCTATTTAAAAAAAACAGTTGACCTTGAAATAACCTTTAAGGTCAAGTCCAAGGTCAAAGTGAATGTCACCATTAGATTCCTCGTTGAAAGTTACTTAAGAAATGACCTTGACCTTTATCAGAATTACTTTACCTCTGAAAATATTCAGCCGTCCCGGGACTTAATTGACACCCTGTATAAGGTTACACCCATAATTCAAGTTAAACGTGCAAACGAATCTTGAGGTTTCAAACCTTTCTGTGAAATTTTCGAAACCCCAGGTTGTTAAAATTCTTTGAGTGAAGGAATCCATGACTTTTTAGCAATATCATAATACTCCTCCGCTGATTTCTGTTAATATAATTCTACTTAAAAAAATTATTAGCATGTAGAGCACACCGCGTCGAAATTTCAACTAACTGTTGAGCCGTTAATTTAACATTTGTACTGATCGTTTATTTCTAATCGGAACTTCAGTAGAATCTACTGAAGTCTACAGCTGCGGGAACAAAGGGGACGCAATCTACATTTTACCTAACTGCTAGCAGTAAGCGTAGCGGTTTTCTTTTCTACATTTACCAATCAATTATAGAAATATGACCGTGGAAAGGTAGAAATTCACATTAGCCTTGACTCGTCGATGCCAACGGATAAAGTTAAGTTAAAACTGATGTGCGCTTATTTTAACAAGATCATTATTTGTTTTGCAGACTATCTAACTCGCTGAGTCTTTAATGAATAAATTCAGAAAATCTCGCTAGTTTTCGTTAGAGTATTAAAATGACTTCTGATCAACAGAATTTACAATTTTCCGGTTTAATGGATAACTTGATTCCAGAATTTGATAAAAGATATTTACCATCTAATTTACATGTTCTTCGAAGATTACTGTACGAAACTCAACAAAAAAAATCCAAATTACTTGATGCCGTTAAGATTGTAATAAAGGAAGTTAGAAGTATATGGGAAGAATCATTGATAAAAATGAAAAGAATTGATCATTGTAATGAGAAATTGCAAAAACTGTACAACTCCTATGCAGAAGTAAGAAAATTTCACGGGAGGGTGACTAAAAAAGTCACTGATTTTCTTGAAGGAATGACTGATATATTTGACATTTCCAAAGATACTACAATTAAATTACTTGGTTCGTTGGACGTCCGTGTACAAAAAGTTTTTCTATCAAAACCTGTTGATTATATAAAAAGCAAAATACCTATTATTGAATCTGGAAATCTTTTAGGTAAATAATGCACTTATAATATGTAACAATTTGATTATTATTCCATTTGGTCTTTGTTACATTTACGTTCATTTATAGATGAAGATGTTTTATCCCAAGAGGATATTGAAATGATTTATCGATCTTCATCTCCAAAAGTTGTTGAGCCAGAAGTGGAACTAAGTCAAAAATTCAGCCAAAATACATTAAATGACGAAGCTGGATCTGATGAAGATGTAAATATCGTCTCAAAGGCAGACATTACGACAAGTAAATATATTTTTCACATCTATTAGAAACCTCGATAAATGTATCAAAAATGAATATTCTCGCATACAATCTAAACAATTATAAAAATATTTCTATTCTTTATAGTTATAAATTGAATTATATATGTTTTTAGGTTCAGAATCGCAATTAGTACTTAAGTCACAGCAACCATCAAGTGAAGAAACATATTTAAGCTCGCAAAGTTCTGGTGATATTGTTATTGTAGCAGGGAGAAACTATGAAAGCAAGAGTGAAAGAGGTACCATTAATGTGATGACTCCAGAAGTTGTGGCAGCTTTTGACAAAGCTAAAGTTTCAGACAGGGATGCTGTTTTTATAACCGGCCTTATTGCGAATTCATTGAACGTTGACCTTATGTCATTAATCCTCAATCGTAAATCCATAAATGTTACAAGGGCTAGAATAAGGAAGCTTGAATATGAAAAAATGAAGCAGTTAATTCAAGATACACCAGTAACTTTTTTAATTGTGCACTGGGATGGCAAACTTATCTCGGATGATGTAACTTGCAAAATGGTGGACAGATTGCCAATTTTAGTATCCAGCGATAAATTTACCAAACTTATCAATGTACCGGCATTGCAAGATCAAAAGGCGAGTACGATAGCTTCAGCAGTTTATGCAGCGTTGAAAGATTGGGGATTGCTAGACTTAACGAACGGTCTATGCTGTGATACAACAAATGCAAATTTAGGAAACAAAGGTGGCGCAGCCATACTTTTAGAACAATTAATACAAAAAGATTTGCTTTATTTAGCTTGTCGCCGTCATATATTGGAGCTCTTATTAAGAGCAGCATATGAAGAGAAATTCCCTGGCACTACTGGTCCGGATGTGCCAATGTTCAAAAGGTTCCGAGATAAATGGTCTAATTTTGATGTGAATTCTTTTGAAAATGGATTAACTGGACTAGAAACATCTTTAAAAAATAAAGTTCCTGATATAATTCAAAATATAGAAAATTTTTTGAAAGAACAGCAGCCTAGAAGTGATTACAAAGAATTATTAGAGCTTTGTTTAATTTTCTTGGGTGTCGGAGAAGGGATAACTTTTAAAAAGCCAGGAGCTGTTCATCATGCTCGCTGGATGGCTAAATCTATCTACTCAATCAAAATGTGTTTATTCAGAAAATATTTCAAACTGAGTAAGAGAGATGAAGGAAAATTATATGTCGTATGTAAATTCATTGTATTTGTATATCTCACTCCATGGTACACTGCTCCTTTAGCTATTTCGGCTCCAAACAATAATTTGAAATTAATGAAATCATTAATTGATTTCAAAGGTATTGATAAAAACATATCAGATGCTACATTACATAAATTCCGGAATCATCTGTGGTATTTGTCACCAGAACTCGGTATTCTTTCTCTTTTCAATGCTGAGGTTAAAATCGCGACCAAAAAAAGAATAGTTGAATCACTGCAAACCGAACCGTTAGATGATGAGGGTGACAGTGCTAAAAAATTTGATCCTTCTGATGAGGGCATCCGGGCGTTATATGACAAAACGCTTGATTATTTTACAAATAGCAAAAGTTTGAACCTTTTTAGCAGATTGAAATTGGACAGTAATTTTTTGAAAAGTGATTGTAATTTATGGGAAAAGGATCCTTCGTATCTAGAGTGTCGTGAAAAACTAAAATAACTTATTGTAGTGAATGATTGTGCTGAAAGAGCAATTCATTTGGTTGAAGAATATGTAAATATCCAAACTCGTGTTTGAAACGATCCGACAAGAGATTTATAAACTTACAACACATTATCATTTTTTATGTCAAATTTTAGTAGCTGCAAAATCTAAAGTGCGCTTAAAAATAAAAAAAAAGTACCAAAATTTGAGTAACTGGTTCACAAAATTCATTCTTTGATTTTCTTACCAACTTTAAATAATCATATCTCTGTAACAGGACCATATAAAAACTTTTGTAAAAAACGAAATTAAAGGTCTTGAATTCTAGTATTTGACTGTAAAACTTATCACAACCTCCAATGAAGATAACACGTAGGTAAACTCGAAAAACCGTGAAAATATCACGTTTTTATGAGTTTTTCAATGAATTAAAGCACTAAAACGTGATAAAAGATTTTTTTCCTTAAAAATCACTACTAGAGACACTTTTCTCACTCACATGAAGCATCTAGGTATAGTAGAGATCCCTAAAAAATGTATGGAAAAGTTAGAGCGCAGAAAAGTCTAATAAATGTGGAAAAAGGGCGAAAAAAGGGTTTTTTGAAGAGTGAAACGGGTTAAAATCGATTTCGACCGGTTTTTTTTGTTATATTCACAGTTATTAGGATGAAACAATACATTTTTGGCACGGGAGCCGGTATTGGAGCACTTTGGGAAATAAGCGCCATCCTAATATATATGTGTGTATACCTGAAGGTAGACAATAACGTGCCTAAGCTATTATATTGCTTACGATGCCGAGAGAGTCCGCACATTAACGCAGGTGCGGTCCCTCGGCTTACGCGCAATTCTAGCCATCGAGCATTTGCTCTTTAAATTTTAGTACGTTATTCTTGAAGGTATTTAACTTCAAAAAATGCAAAAAAAAAATAGTTTTTTTTTGAAAATATCACACTAGTTGTGCCCGTTAAGCTGAATTATTGGAGTGACTTTTGTATCTTCCGGTCATTTTCCCGCTTGAGTGCTTGCGTCTCCTTAACGCATTTTTCAATGATACCAAGGCGGTGGTTAGCCCAAAAGCAAAGCAGTAAAGCAGAGGAAGCCGCCGAGAATTTGTCCCAATTGTCGAAGCTATCCCCGACCTCGGCGCGTCAACGATCTCCCTTGACGTACAGAGCTAGCTGGACGAGGACCAACAAGGTGGTGCATAGGCATCTGGCGCCCTTTATTATTTACAGTCTCACAAGTCCGCTTGTGCTAAGGGTTGGGTAGATTATCGTGTAGGTAGAGTTTTGAGTTAGGATGGGATACAACGATATGCAATACAATAATACAAAACCACTTTGGGCCGCTAGTAAACAATAGGGGACTTATAATATTATATTGCCACTTACACTTATTTTTAATATTTATTACTATTAGACATTGTAAATCCTCGCATCAGAATTTTACGCCCTTATTATTATGAAAAGTACTATTATGCAACGACGATCTACAATGGTGACTTAACACAAGCAGTTGTACAGAGTTGTATAAATTATTATTTAGTATTCAATATGAAAAATGCTGTTTAGTAAAAGAAGAGGTAGAATAAAGCGGCATTTTATTCCATCCTATTTATCTGCCTAACTTACCTTGAAAAAAATTTTACAGCTTCTTGGTTTGTTCCTGCAAAGCAAATCTGCCTTGGGCAACAAGAATAATCTTTTGAAAATAATTAAATATTACAGAGCTAGGTTGATGTATCGTACAAAGTACTGTTCTTCCACTAGCAGCAATGAATTTCAACTGACTTATTAATATATTGGCTGTATGCGCATCTTGACCGGTCGTTGGCTCATCAAGAAATAATACGGATGGGTTAGACAAAAGCTAAAAATGTAATGTAACATTTTAAAATAAAAAATAAAGTTTAGTATGTATTTAAGCAATTAACTAATATTTTTGTAACATTAAAAGGGGGTATTAACTTCACATATAGAAAATTCGAATATAAATTAGCGTAAACGTTTAAGATGAGGTAATTCATTACTGATATGCCTTCGCCATCAGGATAATTGATTTATTAAAAGTCAAATTAAAGTGTAACGGGCAAAATATTGGCACGTTACAATATCTAGATATACTATTATAGTAGCGAGTAAAAGGTATAAATACTGATTTTCTTTCACGTATAGAGAGTCTAATACATGTGTGGCTCTCATTTACAAGAAATTGTAATTTGTAAATGAGGTTTATATTTTGTAACATGGCAGAGTAACACACACTGGCACTAGTCAAGCACTGTTTCTTTCATAAACGCCCTAAAATCCTCACAAGCACCTATTTAACGATCCCCACTGTATTTCACGAAGAAGGCGTTGTGATTAGTCCTGAAGACTGGGAGTGTGCAGAACAATACCCGAAGAGGCCATCTACATAACATGAAAGCTTTCGGGAAGCTTCCGGGAAGTTTTCATGAAGTAAGTTTGGGTTTTGTTACGGTTTCGCTTGTTCTGATTATCTGTGGACAACCGTAGAACCGACCGGGGTTCTTTCGCTGTTCCCTCCACGGACCGAAGTACGCGATATTATTGGAGAAATAAGACATAGACGGTTTCGTGATACTTGTTTAATCGTTGCAGAGAGAGATAGAAAGAGAGAGATTCGAGCGTTGGGATCGTGCGAAGTCGGGTAACGTGACGTCGACGATAGCGCCGGTTCATATAACGTCGCGTGCCGCGTGTAGATCTTACTTGTAGAGCTCTTGTAGTGCCTTCGCTGGACTTTAAATATCTCTTGTTTTGCGACGGAGTAGGAGGCAGGCTACTTTTTGGTAACGCACGGGATCGGTATTATTTCTTTGCGTAAGTCGGTCGCTGCACGGCCGCGTTATACTGCCGACGCCAGTATTCGCGAGTCAGCTCTTCCGACGTACGTTCCGTAACACGGTCAAAACCGTGGGGTTCTCGTCCTTGAGAGCCTATGTTCCGTAAAACGTCCGAAAAAAGATATTGACATGACGTAATAATGCGGGACTCTCTTATAATTCAATAAATCTTACACACTAGTGTACAATAGTTATTAAAAACAATTGCATGCACTTATGTTGTCCGTCAAGCTTTGGGCAGCAAATTTTACAAATAATTTAAAAATTTAACAAATAATTTAAAAAAATTTATAAATAATTTAAAAAAATTTACAAATAATTTAGAAAATTTCACAAATAATTTAAAAAATTTTTTGCTAATATTTTGTAACAATGTCGGTTGTTTAGGTCTAAAAATTAACGTTGAAAACAATCGCATGCGCTAGGTTAGGTCGACCGTCGAGCGTTGGGCAGCATACATGAATTTAAAAGAAATGTTTTACAAATATTTATCATCAATATTAGTTGCTTAAAAAACATTTTTTGCAACAAAAATATTTATACACGGATCCTTACAACTATTTCTGTGTATCGTATCTGTCATTGTTAGTGCAACCTCGCATGGTACCTTATCGTTTGTCTCCCTAAGGGGCTCCTTACTTGAATATATTTATGTCATATTTAATTTTATGTAGTTGTGTATGGTTTTTTGAGATAGTAAAATATAGACGTCCTTTTTCTTGCTGTAGGGACGGGAAAGCCACTATAGTGGCTCGACTATGATAAGACACTTTACAGATGAGTATTTCCCAATATTAGAGACACATATTATATATTTTTATAGAAAATACTGAGAAATTGAAAATTCCAAAATTCCCGTTCCTCTAAAGGTTAAGGTAAAATATTCTGATGTTGGCCATATGTAGGCAAAGATGTCGGTGTCGTTAAAGGTCGTTTGTTGAATGGGTAAGGGTGTTGGCTTAAATAAATTATAGGAATTTAGGTAGAGGAATGGGACTGATACATGATATATCAGTTCATTCCTTGCAAAGCTGATGAGACATGCGAGAAACTTTTACAATTTATGAGGGGACTCACGCTAATCAGCACCCCATCATGAGAGGCAAGGGGACTTACGCTAATCAAGCACTCCAAAGGGAACAAATTTTACTACGTTCACGTCGTTGTTCCTGTGTAATGCCAAAAGTAAATAAGAAAGTCAAACTAAAATGTCCTTTAAGGTCCGTCAAGGCCGTGCAGTGCGTCACCGTTGCATGCACCTTGATAAAGCTAATAACTTCTGAGGTACAAAAATTGAGAATTTTCTATGTGTGAGGGAGTTTTATTTATTAATTTAGAATATTGATGACGGAAGGGAATTCGTCGCCGTCGAGTTGTCTTGCAATATTTTTGTATGCAGGCAGGCTTGAAGTGACGAGGAAAGGAATATATGACGATGTACCTGGTGCTCGAGGCCGAGACGAGAATGAATGAGAGGGAGACTGCAGGAAAAGCCGGTGAAGAGCGAGAGAGAGTTGTGCAGCGGGAGGCAGCCCGACGGTGCCGCGACAGCGCACGCAGCCGAGGCGAGAGACGGCCGCTCAGCTGAGCGCGGCTGCCATCTTCCCTTGACCCCGCGACTACCGCGACGAGAGATGAGGACGCCGTCGAGGAAGGCCGAAAACACAGACACTCAACGAACACACTTACACAGACTACACTGCACGCGGCGAGGGTCGCGAGGACGCGGGTACGCGAGGGAACGCGAGCCGAGGCGGAGACGCGCGAGCCAGTCGAGCACGTGTTGCTCGGCCGGCGGAAACTGAGTAGGCGCGAGAGAGAGAGAGCGTGCGCGGCGGTAGAGAGGGAGCGCGCGCGGCCGGAGAGAGAGGGAGCGCGCGGAGCGAGAGAGACGGCGCGCTATGTGCAAGAGAGAGAGGGCGATGCGCGCGCCATAGGAGCGAGAGCGAAGCGACCGATCTCCGCTCCCATGCATCGTAGAGCCTTGAGAGATGGCGCGTTATACTCGTGGTAGCTGTGGCTTTTATGCAGGTGCTCGCCTCCGCCGGGGCGACATGTCGCGCCTCCGCGAGGGCGCTAGTACCGCCGCGCGACCTCAGGTTCGGGAGGGCGCTCGTGTCGGGAGTTCGCGATCGACGCGCGAACCTGCGCGCCGATCGTGAGCATATGTTTGATGTGCGTGAGAAAGAGAGAGAGAATCCGAGACGAGGTCAGAACGGCGGTTTTGCAAATAAAACCGCCATTCTGGATTAAGTATTCGTACTGACGCCACGCTTGAGAGTTTTTCTAGCAGTATTTCGAAGTTTGAGAGAGTAATTCTGTAGAGTAGTTCGGTAGATTTGTGGAGGTAGTTGTAGGGAAGTTTAGTGGAGTTAGAGAGGTAGTAGTAGTTCATGGAGTTTTTAGATTAGTAGGTTAGTTGTTAGAAGTGTTAGGAGTTGTTGGAGATTCGTGAAGCCGTGGAGTTTAGTTGTGAGGATAGTCGACGGAAAATCAGTCGATTCGGTACGCGCACACCCGCGCAATGGTTCCGTGGTCGCGACACACTACACTGTGACCCGTGTAATACACACAGAATTAAATATAGTGGATTTAGTTGAATTCGAGTGAGTGTTTTATTTGAGTGCTTCTGACATTTTCCTTCTTTGGTGTCTGTGATTTGAACGTGCTTGCCGCCGAGAACATCCCCGGACTCGGTGCGTCAACGACCACCCTTGAGTCTGCGCAAGCCGGACAATCGGACCATGGCGGTGCACCAGCACTAACCATAGTTAGTTTTGACATTTGTGGATTCCGCGTGAGATAAGGGTTTGGGAGTTTTGTTGTGATTACTGTAGCGAATTCGAGTAGAAAAAAAGACAGCCTGTTGGTCCGTTAGTGAATAGTACGGGGACCTTGAAATACTATATCACATATGCCAAGAGGTTTCCAGACCTTGTTCGAGGTTAAATGTCCTTGTGTGAACATCAAGGTCATCCTTGACACATGACTAGAGCACATGTTTGGTCGTAAAATTTTTTGCTCTTTCAATTTCTGTTGTCAAAAATAAGGGTTCTCATTATCACGTCCAAGTTAATGGAACGCCGAGAGAACGACGGAAGCTCAATCCTCTCTTTTACGGGTAGCGTCTGCCTTAGCCAAGGCTAATGGACAACGCTGGTTAAGGATTGTTTTCTTTTGATAAAGGTTTTAAGGTTTGCTCGCGTTCGCGTAGGGATGGATTGGAGGGATTTTAGTCTAGGATATACAGCGTATCTAGGCGTCAACCTGTACTTCTTCGACTAAATTGAAGAGATGAGTCATGGGAAATTGCTTCTAAAGTCTAAAGTACGAACCTAGCTATGCAATGCTAGTTCTGTTCAGTAGACTATATAAAATTCCGTTACGAAAGAAATAAGAAAAGAGTGGAGACAGATAATATTTTTTGAAATTAACAACTTACTTTTTATTCGAATTTTCCCTGGGAACTTGAAGTTCGAGGGTGACCAGAGAGCGAGAGAGAGAGAGAGAGAGAGCGAGCTGTGTTGAGAGGGTGATGCTGCTGTTGTTGCTGATGACCTGGCAAGCCTAGAAGAGCGGTGTGGGATGCTGCAGCTTGGAAGAGCAATGGCCAGACCGGAATTACTGAAATACTTGTAGTAGGAGCTTGAAGACCTTGGTGGCTGAAGTAGACGAGTGGACTGAATTCTGCAGTGCGTGCGGTCCCTTTTACGTATTAAGAGCCAGGCATCTCCACTAGGGGCGCCAGGTCAAATGTCAGTGCTGATTGGCTGAGACGCGCGAAAATTCGGCGGCGTGGGTGGCATAAAAGCGGAGCGGGGGTAGCGCCGAAGTTTGCCGATTTATTTGGTTTAAATAATTTATTTTCTTTGAAAATTATTGTTATAAACATAGGTTTTTTGTAATTTTCTATATGAAATTTTATAAATAATCATTATTAAAATATATCACAATTTTCGTAAACAGATTGCAAACTAGATGTAAAAAGAAAATTATGTTAAATATTTATAGAGTAAAAGTTATAACAATTTTAAGTTTAAAATATTTAATTCGATTTTTTGATTTTTGTGTTTGTCTTTTTCAATATAAAATTTTATGAAAAATTACTAATAAAATGTGTTGTCTTATTTGTAAGGAGGCTACAAACTGGATGCAACTATATATTTGTGTTAAATGTTTATAGGAAAAAGTTGTGATAACTTCAAGTGAGAAAATAATTAATTCAATTTTCCTACTTTTCGCTTATAAGGCCTTGTTCAATTTTGTTTAGATTTGTATCATTTTGTTTATAATTTTAATATCTATATGACTATAAAATAGTTTAAACAAGTTGTTGTTTATTTAGAGAGTTTCTTTTTAGATTAGTGTAAAATTTTCCAGAGTCCAGGTATAATCGTAGCGGTAATTAGGGGTCGGGTGGTCGGCGCACAAGGGTCAGGGTGCAGTAAACCTGGTAATGAGATTATTTACGTGAAGCATCCCAAACGTGACTAAACACGCACTTCCTCTTCTGTTAAAGTTTTGCGTATTTGTTAATGGAAAATAAAGTGTGAGTCCCTTTTCGTTTACTGGGAACGGCGTTAGAGGGACTTACCGGGATAAGGCCCCGGAATTCGGAGGATAAGGGACGAGGAAGTGTTTACTACGTGGCGTAACTATTTACCGACGAAAGGAAAATGAAGAAAAGGAAAAAAAAAGAAAACGGAAATTGAGTGGACGTCACACCATTAGAAAAAACAAAGTTGACCTTGAAATAACCTTCAAAGTCAAACCCAGGGTCAGATCCAAGAACACTATTAAATTCCTGGACAAAAGTTACCTCTACATTAAACTTGACCTTTTCTAAAATTAGTTTACCTGAAAAATTATTAAGATGTTCCGGGACTTTTTGGACACACTGTATATTATTAAATATGATTACCAGTTTTTTTTTCCTCTTCCAATATTTCCTGGTACCTGTATATATTTTTTTCGTGTATTAATATTTGTCTTTTAATCTTTTTCTCTACAAGGCTTACTGTGCGTCTGAAAGCAGCAGCTTCTATTTTTTAAACCTAACAAAAAAAACCACTGCTAATTCATTGGCACGTAACTCTTAACTTTGATTCAATAACTCTATTACAATAACCTTAAGTTTAGCAATATGACAATTAATAGGTTTTTTCTAATTGAGATACAATTATTTTGACACTAACTTTATGACACATCATTCAATAAAATTACGTTTTGAAATAGCATTACGTGAAATTGTATTTTGAAATAGAATTATATGAAATCACTTTCTGTAATAGAATCAATAGAAATTCTTTTTCAAATAGCATTATATGAATAGGAGCCTTCGAGATAAGATTTGTGTCATGTGTAAAATGGTGCATGTTTAAGAGTCTTTATACGTTAAATGGGGGAACGTCATCGACTTCATCCAGGATTGAAGCAAATAAGATTATTGGTGAGTGAAGAGTGCTGGATACAGTATTCTTTTCGGCTAGATCATCTGTGAAGTCGATCAAGTCAGGTTGTTCGTTCCCCATGCTGTTTTCATCCCTTACAAGACTATTTTCAAGAATGATCGGAATACTCTCTGACGTAGCGCTTAAAATGCCTAGCTATATCACAGAAGTGGATATGTATCCATGGTTGGTCCCCTGTCACTTCATAAAGAGCATAAGTGGTCTGTTGTGCCCCTTTGGAATAATGGACGCAGACGTTCGTCTCAAAATGTCGTGAGAATATATATATATATACAGTCTGCGTCACCCCATAAACTCTCAGAGGACAAGATTTTTCTTGCCTCTTCTGGGTTTCCGCACTGTTGACCAGATGGGGATTCTGCCAGTTCCTGCTTAAAATGCTGCACGTCACCTGTTATTTGCATTGCCCTCATTAAAGAATAAAACAGATAATTCCCTGGTGACCTGGTAGGGATATCTGTGATTTGTTTGAGAGGTGTCAAAGGTTTACTACAGTTTGCGTGTTCCCTATAATCTGCAAAGCGGGACAATGAGGTGTTGCCAACATTCGGTGATCTTTCGGTTTCTGGTAAAAGACCCAGCAGGCTGGTGTAGGACCAATCCTCGTATTCTGATGGCAGGATGGTTGGATACTGTTGATGTGGTATTGTTGCTCCAATTGCTTTATTGGTCTCGTTTTTGTGGACTATAATGTGCATGTTCTGTTCGTCATCCCCATGCGGCTCGATTTCTATAGTTAGATTTACTTTTTGTCCGTGTGGTAAGAATGAAAAAATGGTATCCCCATTTAGTTCTGGAGAGCTTTCCTGCGTAATGCATGTTGGTTGCAATGGTGTTGAATAAAAATATTCCGGGTATTCTCTATTTTCATTGACCGTTGTTGTTCTTCGGTCGTGTCGGTGTTTGACGTAGAAGGCCTATATAATGTCTCAGTTTCCGTTAAAGGTTTAGTTGTACCTGTTTGTCTGTCCTTACAAAATTGCTGCTGTTTAATCCTAGTCCTTGCCCATGGCTCTCTAAAGGGTGATGGTAAGTTGGTGAGTAATACTTCTGATTCAGGGGTCACTATCATTTGGAGCAACAGGTAGCTCCAAACTCTGGTCAGGTAAATTGACTTTTCTCCGCTTTGCATTTAAATTTTTTAAATGTCTTCTTCTTTTATTTGTCCTAAGCTTAACAGGATTATATTTCCTATTCAAGGGTATCATGTTTGTAAAAAAACTTGAAAATTAATTTGCTCAATTGAAATTGTAAACAAAATAATTTCATAAATATGTACAATTTAAAAACACAGTATAATGACGTTTCTTACTCGCTTCCCCGCAATATACGTGTCTTATTACGTTACAATTACGTGAATATTACGGTCACAACTTCTAAATTTTAAATTTTGAAAATTTATGATTTTTTTTCAAATTTGTTAAAGAAACAATTTTTTTATTTTTGTTAATTAATAAAAATAAAAACAGAATTATTCTCAAATCAGATGTTACCATTTTTTTTCATATTCTTAGATACTTGTAGAACTCATTTTCAAAATAAAAAAATAAAGAGTTTTTTGATCATTTTCGACCAGACTCTACCCTTAAGATACGTCGGTTCTAGCTACCCGGCGTTTTCCAATCGTTTTGCTTTCAACTATACGATTGGCATTCGGAATGATAAATGCCCATCCGTGCAAGCCTGATACCACTACCCCGCAGAGTCCTCCTCGTTTAATCGCCTCCTTTCGGCACCTATTTTGCTTTGCGTGAGGCACACGAGCTTGATGCTCGATCCCCACGTACCAGTTGGACCGTCTATAACGAAAAGCGTCTACTGGATTGGATGCCCCGGTACCTCAGGGGTACCTTTCGAACTGTAGACTGTCGCAGCCATACAATGTCGGTTTCAGTTTCGAGAGACTAACATACTTTTCTGGCAAGCCATACTAAGTCTGTTTTTGGTTTCGATTTGTATTTGCTACCACCGTCCAAAGACTAATTTGAATTTTGTATCATTTGTTTTTTACTTGGAGAATTCAGGATTGAGGATTTTATTCTTCCAACTCTTCTAGATTACCCCTTTCGAATTGGTCTGCTGCCTCACATTGCTCTTTATCTTCGCTGATGTACTCTCTTGCAAATTTTGCAAAGAGTTTGTACAACACTCTGCTTTCAATCAAGGTTTTTGCTGCACAAGGCCATTTTTCCCATTTCTTAATTGGGGCAATAGAACAGTATATTCTCCGATGTCTGTTCTTCTACACCACATGGACAGTTGGGGGACTCGCAGAGGCCAAATCTGTAAAGATAGGCCCTGAAAGCTCTATGTTCTGTCAAAAATTGTGATGTAAAGTGGTCTGGTTTTATCCAGTCCATTTCGAGTCTGCTCTTAATTCGTGTAAAGAACTTGTTTCTTTGCGTATGTTTCTTCGCCCTTTTCAGTGATTTCCCGCCTTCTCTGCCATTCTGCAACAAGTGCTCTTTCTACTTGTTTCCTGGCTTCAGTCGACGAGATTTCACCTGCAGCAAGATTTGCGCTTTCAATCACAAGTTCAAACACTTTTACTGTCCTCCTTTGCCTGATGTTATAGTGCGCAATCATTTTCTCCATTTCTATATCAATGGGCATTGCACCGGCAAGAATCTGTAGTGCTTCGTGCGAGATCGTTCGATAGGCTTTGCTGACCCAGAGTAGTACCATACTCTGTATAGAGAGTAGTTTCCTTTTCACGGTCACATTCACTTTGTCCCACCAGCCTTCTGCCGCGTATAATGTAGCTGTCAGGAACAAGCACTTGTACAACAGATCTAGGGAATGGTACTTCAAGCCTCAGTTTGCTTTCGCTAATTTGGCTACTTTCCAGAATCTTTTACGCTTCTTTCCTCAAGACTACGTACGTGCGGGTAGACGTTAAATCTTTCGCCGATTGTCACACCCAGGTATTTCATCTCTTGGAGCATCTTCATCGACTCTACGTACATTCGAATTACTGGAGGTCGTCTGATATCCAGCGTTCCTTTCATAAGGATCATGCCTGATTTAGGTATTGATGACTTCATTTTATTGCTGTTACACCATTCAATCACCGTGAACCATTTCTTGTCCCTTCTCTTGGAGTTCTTTTCAACTGTCACCTGTGATCATTATTATAATGTCATCGGCATAGGCTATCACGAGATATCCTTTGCCTCTCAGTATTACCAGTAGTCCATCAAAGATCCAGTATAGATGATTCATCCTACTGGTCCAAAGACTAACCCTTGGGGACAGCCTCTGATGGCTTTCTTTCTTGCCTCCGCAAAGTCCACTTTCACAAGTGCATAGATGTTCGATGGGCACCCTCTTTCTTTTAACTCCTTTAAGAGGCCAGGCCACCAAAGGTTATCGAAGGCGCCCGAGATGTCCAATGTGAACGCAAGTACGTATTTTTCCCTTCTGCTACTAACGATCTCGCTCAGCCGGACTATCGTGTCCTCTGTAGACCTCTCAGGCTTGAAGCCAAATTAGACATCCGAAGATCTTTCACTTCGGTATATTACATTCGAAATTTTCGAGATCATAAGTCTTTCTAGTGTTTTTCCCAGTATGGATAGCCAACAGATTGGTCGGTAGGATTTGATATTACTCGCATCCTTATCCTCAGCTTTCAAGAACGTGATCATGCGTCCCACTTGCCATCTCTTCGGATATACTCCAAAACGTAAACATCCATTAAAAAGCTTTGTAACTCGGGAATTAGCATTGATGCTCTTTTCAGTACTTCTGCTTCTATTCGATCTAGCCCCAGACTCTTCCCTGTTTTGTTACTATGAATTGCGTTAGACACTTCGTATTCATTTCATTGTAAATGGGCTGGCATCCTCCGCGTTAGGCAAGATTTCCATCTACCTCCGTACTTCGGCTTGTGTCTCCGTCTCGTTAATGAGATCATCGTCCGGGAAAAATCTGTCAGGAAGAGCTATACTTGTTTCTTCCCAGTTCATTGTGGTTCCACTACTGGTACTTACTGAGCTAACTACCTGCTATACGGTCATTTTGCCAGATGCGATTCTGTATGCGAGAACCCACATATCCTCGTTTCGTTTACTGGTCATAAATTCCCGCCAGCTTTTTCTTCTTGCGCAGCCTGTGGTGTTCTTATATTCTTGAAGTGCCTCCTTGTGTTTCCTCCGTCTTTTATCAATTTGGCTTTTCCTCTCTTTGGGCATCCAGCTGACTACCTTTTGAAGATAGGAGCTTCGCTTCCTAATTTTTTCCCTCAGGTTTGTAAACTGTGGGGTCCACCATGCTTGGGATTTAATAAATCTTTTCTTGATATGGATCGACTTTTCACAGGCCCTTGTGAGTATTTCCTGTAGGTCTTGCGAGTATTTCTCTACTTGACTAGGGTTCTCAAAGTTTTCGCTACTAAGTCCTTCCTTTTCGAGCCTTAGAACTTTCGAAAACTCGTCCCAGTTAACCTTTGCGCTGTTAAATCGAGGCTCTAGCTTTCGACCTGCCACGAGGGGGTGGCTTTTACTGGGACAACGGTGTATGATTTCGATCGGTCGGTGGTCACTTGACGACCACTCATTTATTCTCCAGCTTTCAACCCATGAGTTCAGATTAGGCGTGACCAAGGTCACATCTATATCTGTATCTCCCCTTGTACTTTTACTAGTTGTGAGATCACTCTTTTGATTTAAAATGACTAGATCGTTTTTAAGAATAAATTCTCTTCCGTCACTTGTTTGGTTCTTGCCCCATAGTTTGCTTTTAGCGTTTGCCTCCATCGCTATCAAGATTCTTTTATCTTTCAAGGACTTTAGCAACGCCTCGAGCCGTTCGAGATATTCTTCGATTCCGTTGCGGAACTGGCAGTACATGCTGACTACATATACCTCTCCGAAGTCGCCTATGATTTGCGTATACACGATGTGGCTTGTGCAGAGGCTCACAATCTTTTTGTAAGTCCAATTCCTGTTTGCGGTCTGGATGTCCGCACACGCCGATTCCTGAGGTCCTTCTCCACTAATGACATGTACACTGATGCCCATACCTGGGATTTTCTTTCTCCAGAGGTACGGTTCTTGCACCAAAGCTATGTTGAGTTTTCCATTTGCCATTTCATAGCGAACTTCTGTTGAGGGTACCCTCAGAGGATCTTTCTTGTTTTCGACGTTCCATTTGTGTATTCAATCTATGATTGATCCTATACCCTACACCCTAACATATATATGTCTTCTTACTTTTATTTTTATTTTTAGTTAATCGTAGCGTAGTGTGCGTGAGTGTGCATTGCAAGAGACAGTGAGCCGGAGTGCGAGAGGCAAGAGAGAGCTTGAGCTTTTTGTCAAAATCGGTGTGTTTGTTCGTCTTATACGATGTTTCTATATTTATATATGTACATATTTATTATGTATTTTATTTACATTTACCTATAATCATTTCGGATTGATTAACTTTCTTTATTTACAGGATTTGATTATTTTCTTATTATCTTATCTCTTTTCTATTTGCTACTTATTCCTATTTGGTTATTAAATTCTAAATTCTAAATTCTATGGGAGGAGCTTTTATTTTCTAAGCTGCTCCATCCCGTTGGGAGGAGTTCGGCATTTATTCCCAGAGTCGCTCCGTTCCTTTTATGGAACTTGAAGTGTTTGACTGATTAGCTTTATTCTTCATCCAGTCTTTCGATCACTTCTTTGTGCATCTGATCTCGGATTTGCTTGATGTCACACACAATGTGAGGCAGTAGTCAGCCCTGCTTTTACGTGGTCAAGATGTTCGCTTTCGACTGTGACACTTTCGAAGAAGAGACTAGGGATGCTTTCAGAGCTAGTGGTTGCGCATTTCAATATAACTTTCAATTTTGATAGGGCACTGAGTAATTGCTTTCGATTGTCGATACTGCTCTCGACTTTACTTATGCCCAAGATTTATTTCATGGATATTATGCGCTTTATTCTTTCGATTAGATAGTTGTTTAGTGAGTGAACGGGGCACGTATCAGATCTGTCGATCTTACTAAGCACTTTGGCTTGATTCGAGAATCTAGCTTTCACCCTTATCTTTCGACTACGAATTTGTCATACCTGACAGGGTCTCTTTCTGATAAATCATACTAAGCACCTAGACTAATAGACATTGAGTTGAGCTCCACCGAGCAGAGTCAAGGAACAATTCAGCAGAGTCCAGCGAACTCCAGAAACGATATGGCACTTAGTCGTTCATGGTATCCCGTCTCCGGGTACCGCCAAGAGTGTGCGAGTTTGTTAATCTCGAGCAACAATTTATTATCTGTACATCTACAAGAGATAATACTCCTGGGGCAGGTATCTAAATAAATCCAGATCCTAGGCGCTTCCATCGTCTCTAGTCTTATTCCGGCAAGATCCACTCCGCTCTTAAATCACACATCCTCTTCGGAAATTCCTACTAAGCACATGCGATCCATCCTGAATTTTCCCCAAATGAAAAAAGGGCCAGCCCTTAGTTAACAGAGGACCAGCCCTTGGCAACCGAAGTGACCGGTTTTGGCACCCAATCATCCTACCCTCTACGCATCCGTTTGTCTTTCAACCTTAAACAGAATGGATCAGGGATCTAGCGGAACTATGCACCTTGACACCGACTTGTCCGAAAATCTACGCATTACATTCACATTCTACGGACTAGCAATTGATCAGGAAGACGGCCGAGTCTGGCGCCGAATTCAAAATTCAAAATTTTCACTAACTTGAAAACGGACCGCACCCAAGGAGATACTCCAAGGGCCGGCCTATGATTGCCGAAGCAACCGATTTTACATCCTCTTTGTTCTTTCCCTTCATTCGAGGAGCTTTCGCCCAGCGGACAGGACGAATGCTAAAGGGATTAAAGTGGATGACTTACGTAAGATTCAAATTCTTGCCAACGTGACCCAGGGCCGTCCCCGGGACGCATCCCAGGGACAGCCCCACATCTGATTTTGAGACATTTGAAAACTTTTAAGAGCAGGGTCAAAGCGAGGTGGTACTACCAGTTACCGCTTACTCTTTCGTTTAACTAGATTGCCAAGATAAACTTTAACAGACTCGCCTCTACTTCCTTTCGCCCTCTATTTCACCACTGCAACCGGTATCTGGCAGAATACAGGCCATAGTAGTTCAGCGACAACTACTAAGCAGTCGAGACTTTGCGCCAATCAGGACGTAACTGTTCTGATTGGTCTGCAACGTGTTATGCTAGCACGTTCAAAAATATCAAGTTACACGACGTCCCTGTAAATTACCTCCTACTAACAAGTAACCCTATCCAACGGTCACTCATCGATTCCGATGTAACTAAGTACATGCATTAAGCATCGAAAAATATTGAACACGTGTTTTGTTTTATCGGCCGAATCTGGTTTTAAAGAGGTGTAACGCACCCCTAAAAATTGCACTTAAAAACATTATTTATCAAATATCTATAATATACTATAAGAAATTGTTCACATTTTCATCAAGATGAATTTCCAAACACTTTTTCCACAAAGCATTAGAGTTCCGGTTAGTTACAGCTTGAGATATTTTATAAATAATGTTTTTAAGTGCAATTTTTAGGGGTGCGTTTCACCCCGTTAAAATCGGATTCGGCCGATAAAAAAAAACACGTGTTCAATATTTTTCAATGCTTAATGCATGTACTTAGTTTCATCGGAATCGGTGAGTGACCGTTGGGTACGGTTACTTGTAAGTACGCGCTCTCACACATCCTTTTCGGTATACACCTACTAAGTATGCATTTCAAATCTTTGAATCGTTGTCGATGCTTTGTAAAATTTTAAATGCCTTGGGCGCTTATCGCATATGTTCGGTCAAAGACTCCGACCTGCGGTATTGCTGTGAATGACAGCGAAAGAGTACAATTGCATAGCAGACCGCCATTTTTCCTCCTCTGGGTTGTGAGACCTTGACGATGGAGGATGGGCTTACATCCTGATAATCTATGCACCGTTAAACCTTGCACCGTCTGATAGAAGTCCGAATGAAGGATCTCCCTAAAAAGAACTCTCCTCCATATGGACTTTGGATCCCTATAAAAAAGGTTCACCGTTCTAATGATAACGATCTCTTTAAACCGAGCTTTTCGAATGTGCGAGAATGAAGTGATATGGAGTGCGGAGCCGCTGGTAATGCACAGGTGGCCATGTCTTATTTCCCCGGGACAAAGTGATCCCAGCCTCTCTGAGAGGGAAGGAGGGAGTAGAGGCTATGGTTTCTTCGGTCAATTAAGGAACAACCCTCGTATGAACAATCGGGGTGGGCTCCATGATACACTCAGTACTTACATCACCTTACACTCACACAAACGTGTGGTCCTCTTGGCGCAATTAGGTCCTCTTGCCTTCCGTTTTGGAAGGGGGGGGGGGTGAATTTTGGTGCGGTTGTAGAGGGTACAGGGGTAAAACTAGGATACACTATTAGACACGGCTAGACCGCATCCGCTTGTGATCGACTATTGACTATCAACTATTGTATGGGGCAACTAAGGAGTGTGCATTATATTATGAAGTTTCACTAAGAGCCATATAAAGAAGGCGGTAGCAAAAATAGAGATCGAGTGCAACAAAATCAAAGAATAAAAGAAAATTACTTTTTTTCTATTTACATTCTTTTAATTTCATTAAAATTCAGGATAAATATTTTTTTTTTTGCATCCCATATTTTGTATCTTGTGATATAGTATTTCAATGTCTCCGTACTATACACTGATGGACCAACGGGCTGTATTCACTTCGCTCAAAATTACCTATTCTACCCACCAAAAACCAAACCCTTATCAAATGCGGAATCAACCAAGCTAAAACTCACTATGTTTAAAAGGGCGCCAGGTGCTTGTGCACCGCCTTGGATCCGTTTGTCCGGCTGGCTCAGACCTTGGCGGCTGAGGCAAAACTCTGCTACACTGCTTTTTCTCTATCGCTGCTACTAGGGCTAACCTCCGCCCTGTGATCGCTGAAAAACGCGCTACAAAATCACAAACACTCAACTAAGCATTCACTCAAATTCACTTCAAATCACTATATTCAAGAAAAGTACGCTACACTTGTCAAGTGTGGTGTTCGTCGCGTCCACGAAACCGTTGCGCGGGTGTGTCCGTACCTACTTATCCATAAACCAACAATTTCCTTACCATTAATACACGAAATCCAACTAAACTGCTTCCGCTCTCCGCCGTTTCTACTTCAACTACTACCAACTGCACAACTAATCTACTACAAACTCAAACTTCCTACTACCAAACCTACGAAACTACTAAACTACCTCCAACTACTAAAACAGCTAAACTTTTCGAGAAATCAAAATTATAGCGTGGCCTCAGTACTACGACATTTTCCAGAATGGCGGTTTCATACGCAAACCGCCATCGCGGCGCGAATCTTCCCTCTCTTTCTAACACACCGATCATCTATCTCAACCCGCGAACCCGCGCGCCGATCGCGAACTCACGACACGAGCACCCTCACGTACCTGAAGTCGCGCGGCGGTATTACCGCCCTCCCGGAGGCGCGACATCTCGTCCTGGCGGAGGCGAGCATTGGGCATGAGAGCCCCGGCGACCCCTAGTCGATCGCGCCGACTCTCATTGCTCTACGATACATAGGAGCGGAGATTGGTCGTTTCTCTCTCGCTCCTATGGCCGCGCGCATCGTCCTCTCTCACTTGCACATAGCGTACCGTCTCTCTCGCGCTACTCAGTTTCCACCGGCCGAGCAACACGTGCTCGACCGGCTCGCGCGTCTTCGCCTAAGCACCCGCGTCCGCGCGAACCTCGCCGCATGTAGCGTAGTGCGTGTGAGTGTCGTGTGCGTGTGTTCCTTGAGTGTACGTGTGTGCATCTTGTCTTCCTCGACGGCGACTCCCTTGTTCGTCGCGGCAGTCGCGGCACCGTCGAGCTACCTCCCGCTGCAAACATCTCTCGCGCTTCGTCGGCCTCTATCTCCGTCTCTCTCTCATTCATGCTCATCAGATATCGGATCTGGGCCACATGTAATCCTCCTCTCTTCGTCTCGTTGAGCCTACCTGCGCAGCCTAAACATTGCAGGACAGCTGGACGGCGACGAATTCCCTTCCGTCGTCCTCAACATTCCAGCATTTAATTTTAATTAAAACTCCCTCACAATCTGATCCTTAACCCAATGTTACAAACGTCAAGTTCAAATTTCATACTCAAAAATCCGAAGATATTTTTCTTGGAAAAACTCATATTTCAAAAATAGTAGATTAGTAGTTATTTTAAAGAAAATTAAAATTTATAATTTATTACCTCAGTTGCCAATGCCAATCTTTTCTTTTCACCACCTGACAAAGTCTTCTTGTTGTTGTTAAAACCAATTATTGTATTTCTTCGAGTTTGCAGACCTACATTATGCGTTAATGTTTGTATGAGTGTCTTTATTTCGTCTATTTTGGTTTCAGGGTTTAAAATCATTCTTGCCTATAATTACAATTTATAATTAATTTTAATAAATAATTTAAATAACGATAAAATTTGTCATATTAAATCATGAATAATTTGTAATAATTGTAATAAAAGATGTTTATTCCGCCCGACGAGCACGCATCACGTGGAGATCAGTAATGCCCACTCGCGGCGTTGCGACTTTACACCGTTCGGTGTTTCCAAATTATCTACAACCGAGAGAGAGAGAGAGAGAAAAATACCTTTTCTAGGAATAAAAAAGACGATAAGCTTCTCAGTCAAGAACCATTCTCGATCAACATTTTTTTAGTAAATAAATGCTACTTTACTAGTGACAGACGTAAACAAATTCAGATATTAAAACAAATTCACCTTCGTTGTATTATTACAATTAAATACGAACTCTACGTCGACGATTGATCGCTGTACATCGTATCCCTGAATGTTACTGATATTTTGTTATTTATTATTTAATAGTACAAAGTTGTCATGATCGTAGTAGATTTTTTAACGCGCATTACTAATCATCAAGCTGATCAAATAAATTTCTTCCAGAATATCATAATTCAACAGAAAAGTAGAGGTTTTCATTGAAAAAAAAAAACAAAGTTGACCTCCAAATGACGATGAAATTGAAGGTCAAGGACTTTCCAAGTTTGTAAATTGGCTAGGCCTTTCAAAAGTCAACAAATTTCGAAGGAAACATTTCTTGATGTGGGTACAAGGTTTCGAGTTATCCAGCTGTCCAAGCTAAAATGGGAAACTATAATTTTTTACTAAATAATAAATAAATAAATCGCATAATCACAATCCAGGTACGTTTTGCTCATGCACCCATAAAATTTGAATTGAATTGCGGAAAAGGAATAAAACTCCGATAATTTTGAAAAATCACATATACTAATCCAGATTAATATGAATAAATATTTTCAGTAATACTGTATAATATAGCAGAAAATCAAATTATATTATGTTAGACTTATAACAGCGTTAAATATTTTTTAATTTATTACCTTTAAATTTATTTTCTATTTTAGTCAAGTTCCAAAAAAAAACTTTTTCAATTTTTCAAGTTCAAGTTGACGATGGATGATGGTGGAAAAGTTTGAGTCTCTCGTTTGGGTAACTTACACTTACATCATCTGAAAGGAGTACAACAGCGACGGAACCCACGTAAAAAGGGCTCTTCTGGTGAATGATCTAATTCCTGTAAAAAGGGCTTCTCACGCGAATGAGGTGATCCTAGGGAAGATAACTGCAGGAAGGTGTATGAAGGCATCTGTGTCTGATTGGCATATTTCCCGGGATAAGGGGTAGTCGATCTTGCCCGACAGGGCGGAGGAGCATGTGACCGAGACTGACGAGCCGACCGAGGTACAATCCACCATATACTTAATGCTCACTACACTACACTTACATGATGGGGAGTCTGATACGCGCGACCGGTGCGTCACCGGCCTGGAGTGGGAAGCACCTTGGTGCAGCGCTGAGGGTACATGAGAAAAAGTAGGTTTGACACGGCAAGACCACCAAACAGGATAGGCGCCCAGCTTACGGCGTAGCCGACTGGACCGCTTGCCCAATGAACTGGTGAAAAATCTCCTTCAGTCCACCTTCGGGCACCACACTACAGCATTATTACGGGGTGTAGCTGCTGTAAACCCACGTAGTTTGACTCACACAGACTGTCGCAGCTCACTCGCACATTTGCGTTCTACTTAAATCCATTCTCTATATCAAACACGCCACACACAGAAAAGGAACGCAAGTACGTCGTGTCGCCAATGAGCTCCCACTACAATATATACAGGGTTGGTCAAAAGTATCGACGGCAAAATAACTCGGCGGGATTGTATTTTAGGAGAAAAAGCTTAAAACAAAAGAAATAGGATTTTTTCTTGGCTATTCGACAGTGATAATGACCATGACCTTGACCATAACTTTGAATGTCATTTCAAGGTCATCTTTGTTTTTTCAAATGGGAACCTCTATTTTTGACACCAGATTCGGAAAGAGCACAAAATTTTATATCACAAGTACTTTTAACACTTTTTTGACAAAACACATAGTTCCTGAGAAAAAAAATCGCTAATAATTAAACATTTTTAAACATCTCAATTTTTTTCTCGAAAAGGATGCATCTAATCGAAAAATCACTAAAAATATTGTAACGTGGATATTACAACGTTACTTCTCCTAAGTACATATAAGCGCCGGAGACGCTGCGCATGATAGAGACCGCGTCAGGTTAGGCTAGACGCGAGAGAGAAGCGCGGAGCGACACCGCGGCTAGACAAACCGGCGACTACGAGGTCAGCGTACGTGACGAGACCCGCAGCCGCCTATCCACATCAGGGCAACCATCTCGCCCCGCAGACGAGCTAGGATTTGTATCCGCCGCACGTCAGCGGTCAGGTCCAGAACCGGGAGCAGGCGCCCGTCAACCGCCGGCAACGAGACACACGAGCCGACCTTCCGCAGGACTCCGAGAAGAAGACTTCGAGGCGATGCACAGTGGGACCAAACCTCGAAAAAGTGATCAAAATCCTGATTCCACTGGATTTTGGTCTAAAATGAAAAAAAAAAAACACGTGTCACTTATTTTTTATCGTACTACAATAATCCGTGTTCGTTCAGTGTATATATGCGCGTGTGTGTGTGTGTGCGTGCGTGCGTGCGTGCGTGTGTGTGTGTGTGTGTGTGTGTGTTTATATATAAAAGCTATTTCAATTATTTCATGTATGTTCGTATATATTAAAATGTTTCATAATATTTTAATAAATCCATAGTAAAATATAAATAAAGATTATTTTATTATTGAAATTATGACATTATTTTATTTTCACGATTTTTATTTCTCTACGTTATGAACGCTTTTTTGAATAATTGACAAAATATCGATGTTGGTAAAACAGATTCCTGGACATGATTATTACTTCGCGAGAATAGTCAAATTCACATTTTCATTTAGGTAGTTTAATCAGTAATCGTAATTATTTCAATAAATATATTGTTAATATATTGTATGTATTTTTTACATTTAAATGCATAAAATAAATTTCTAAATAAATGTACATAGTTTTTGTAACAAAATTTTTTTTATATTTTTATGTAATAACTATTACATTTTTTAAATTAATGTAAATTTTTTTTTATAAACACTGTTATTCAGAATCGGACAACTGAGACATCGTCATTGTTTCTGCTAGAGAATTAATGTCATCATCAATCGTTGATGCATTATCAGTTATACTGATTAAGCTCCTCATTTCTTCTGTTAGAAATCGTGCATCTTTTTTTGGCAAATTTCTGGTTGATGAAATATACGGATCCGAGTACAGTAGTAATCGCTAAAACACATCTCTATTGGTATTGATGCTGCAAATAAATGTACATTATTAATTTAAATTAAATAATTAGTTTCTTTAATTCACTGAAATGTTTAAAAAATGTTACTACCGTGACGTTTTCCTTGAAAAACGATCTCTGAATTTTTTAATATTTTTGTGATTGCTCTCTTGAGCCTCTTCAGACAACATACCTATTGGTATTATTATTGGTCGCAGAACTTGGTAGCCATGCATTAAAATTACATGCATTGAGCGGGGCATATAATACCAATAATATTTATCGACATATTTAACTGCTGTATCTCTGCAATAAAATTTGAATGCAGGTATATCGATAGCTTCACCAGAAGAAATAACAGCCAAAATTACTTTAAAACGGTTTAATAATTCGGAGTCAAATCCTAATTTAATACAATAACTTAATTAGATACCATTTTTGTTGCAATACAATTTTTCATTTTAAAATTTAAAGTATATTTTAAAATTTGCATTGTATATTCTACCTGTAATATTAGAGACTGTTTCAATAGCGTTAAAAAATCTTCGAGCTGTGTTACCATCATTAGTGTTACCCGATCCTTGTGTTGGAACATCCACCAATATTCCGAGTGCTTCACGAAGTTGATCTTGTATTTCTCTGTAATAATCTCCTCTTTATTTTTAGGAACCTGCAATATAGAACAACAGTATATGAAAAGAATATATTTTAAAATAATACAAATGCAATGATTATTTTTTAAATTAATATTAAAACGTACTCTCCACATTTGTATAGCTAAGCGATATGATATATGTAAAACTAGCTCCATAAATCTAATATTAACATGTAAACTAGAAAATCCATAGTTTAAAGCATTCACATTGACCTCTTTGTCCACTAGTTCATCAATTTTGTTCATGTTTGAAATACTAACATGACAAATAAAGCATCTCTGACTTGAACTAAAATTTAGAGCATTGCACACCTGCAATTGGAATAAAGTAGTATCTCATATGCTATGAAAAATAAATATTTTTACTATACCTTTCCGTCAATCATGGTCAACATCATTACGAAGTCTACAATACAGCCTCTGTAACAAATAGCTTGTAATTCGCTAATTTGTTGCTTTAGTTCAGCCTCCTTACGTCGACACAGTTCATCCGTTTCTTTTGCATATAAAATTTTTATAGGCCGACAGAACCTAGTGGACGATGGCCGAGGATTTCTCCAAACAATCGTATTACTTGCTTTATCTACTAATTCCAAAGGAACTAACGAACAGCAGAAAATACTGCTGGTGTAAGCGTTATTTTCACTCTTCTGTTTGTAGACATTCGCGTTAGTACCATCGAATCCATATTTTACTCTTAACTCTAATAATGTATCTGAATCCGGAAAACTTAAACATAAATAGTCTAGAAGCCTCTCTACAGTATGCTTTAGTAAATTTTGAAGTGATACTTCACATTTGAAAGCTTCAATTACTATTCCTTCTGGATAAGTAGCACTTTTGGCTTCAGATACCTAGGCATCGTAAAACAAATGTATATTAATAAGCATAAATACGTATAAATTAATGTTAAAAAATTTTATTCAATAACATGTTTAACAATTAAGATTTTTTAATGAAACATAAAAATTTTGAATTAATAATTTAATATAAACAGTAAGCACCTTCTTATACGATGGGTATAAATCATGGTTATGCTGCAATGCATTAGACCTTAAAAAATTGTAACTTTGCTTAGTCAAATTCGATTCAACAATAACTGATAAAGCATCTTCAGGAGACATTTTTGTACTCGCAGGAGTATTTATTGAACGGAATACATCGTCAGCTGCATCATTATCGATAATTCTATTCATTAATTCTGCTCCATTAATATTCCCTACTGTCCGCATTTTTTTTTTTAGAAGCATCAAAAATTTCCTGATCAGTTACATTATTACAAGTAACAGGTACTTTTCTCCTTTGACTAATTTTTTAACTAGATTCATAACTATTTGGTGGTCGACCGCAAGCACGATGTATGTTATATACGAAATTATAAAAGGTGACAATTTTGCATGCTTGACAATTTATATAAAAAATATAAAAAATTAAAATCCTCAAACTTCATTAAACTTCAAGCTTCAAACCTTCAAACTTCTTTAAAAAAGTTGAAAGCAAGTTTTTTGAAAATCGAAATTTTGGCATAAAAAAGGCTCATGAACGAAATAATTTATTTTTTTCTTGAATTCGGAATGAAAAAACAAAAAAAATGAGCTATTATACATTGGATTCCGATATATAGTTTCCAAGATAACGCGGTATACGTTCATAAACAAACACACACCACACCACACCCACACCCACACCCACACCCACACCCACACACCCACACCCACACCCACACCCACCCACACACCCACACCCACACCCACACCACACACACACACACCACACACACACACACACACACACACACACACACACACACACACACACACACACACACACATCTACACAGACGATTTCTGAAAATAGTGTATTTCAACTCTAAATGACTCAAAACAAACTTCTAATATAAATATATCTAAAAATTTAGAGAAACTTTTTTTTTACTATTGCAAAGCTTCCTCTATGAGGAAGCAATTATTATTTATTTATCAGCTTTAACCCTGGCTTGCCCCTTAATGGATTATAGAAAACTTACCTGATTTCTGAAAAAATTTGTTGAAGTGTTTTTGTTTTTTAACACAAAATCATTCTTTAACCAGTCTGAATATATATTTTCAAACGTCGTATAATTTCTTTTATATTTGGGAATTTTTTAAAGCATTTTCTCCAAATTATTAAAGAAGCTTACGCGAAGTCGATGAGCAATAAAAGCTTTATTATCACTCTCATTTAAATTAAGCACTGCCACTATATGCTGTAAAACAGCTTCTTTACGTTCTGCTAAATCTAATTCATCATTAGCCTTGTACACCAAAAAAAGTTCTTTCCGATTAATAGTTAAATCCATTACGTTATATGAAAACAGTTTACGCAAAAGAACAAAATGTGAGACACAACTTATGAAGTACACACTGCACTGATCTTCAGTACTAACTTTTGTCTTACTTTAAAAATGTGGGGAAATAGTGTGAAGGGATTATGCAAAATGTAAACATTATAATACATTCTATTGAAGAGAAGTAAAATTCTTCAACACATTTTGACAAAGGTGAGTTACGCTTTAATAAATTTTTTTAATAAATTGATGCAATTATAATTTTTATAAACATTCTTTTCAGTATTTTGCGTTTTACAAATATGACGTTTTACGTTTAACAAATACAAATTTATTTTATTTTTTTCATTGAAATTTACAAAATTCTAATAAAATACTAAATACTAAATATTAATAATATATTTATTTAAATATGTGATAATCATGGCTAGGAATCTGCTTTACCAACATCGATATTTTGTCAATTATTCAAAAAAGCGTTCCCCAATGAGCCAAAAGAATTTTTTAAGATATCATAAAGAGTTCATTTTGAATTCTTTTATCCCAATAGAATTTTACAATGAAGAGAAAAAACAAAAAGTGTTTTCAAGATATATATGGGGCATTCTCCCCCTGCACATCTC
The DNA here is from genome assembly GCA_018906775.1 of Sycophila sp. Sp_5. Taxonomy (NCBI): domain Eukaryota; kingdom Metazoa; phylum Arthropoda; class Insecta; order Hymenoptera; family Eurytomidae; genus Sycophila; species Sycophila sp. Sp_5. Next base: position 149,207 of record JACCID010000171.1, read on the forward strand.
AATTTTGATCCAAATGAATCATATGACCCCTCAAATGAAAGCATATTTCATGTAGTTTTTAATGCTGCGTGGCCTTTTTATGAATTAACAATGGCGGATCCAAAATGGCGGACAAAATATATGAAAACTCTACTTTTTAAATAATAAAAAATTTTATTAAATTCTACGAACAATTTTACGTTAAAACGGTTTTTGGTACTTTTTCGATTAGATGCATAGTTTAAAAAAAAAAAAAATGATTAACATTTAAAATTTGTAAATTTTCAGAATTTTTTCCTCCAAAACGATTAAATCGCTTAGTTTTCTTTTTATGCAGAAATGGTTTGATTTTTTATTTTTTAAATTGTTTATTTGTCTTTTTACGGAACAATATCTAAAAAATAATACATACAATATATTAATAATATATTTATTGAAATAATTAGGATTAATTATTAAACTAACTAAATAAAAATGTAAATTTGACTATTATCGCGATGTAATAATTATGTCCAGGAATCTGTTTTATCAACATCGATATTTTGTCAATTATTCAAAAAAGCGTTAATAACGTAGAGAAATAAAAATCGTGAAAATAAAATAATGTCATAATTTTAATAATAAAATAATCTTTATTTATATTTTACTATGGATTTATTAAAATATTATGAAACATTTTGATATTGCAACAGGGTTGTCTATGACCTATTATCTCGCGGAGGAGACCTTCCTCCGCAAGATTGGTGCAATGGGGCACGTGCGAGTGCCCCTCGAGGTCCTTACCTCGGGTTGCGCGCGAGCACCCGACGGCGAACACACATCGCCGCGGCCCGTGTACAACGCGAGAGTACGCCTGTACTCTCGCTTTTCGAACTCGCGTGCTGGTGCGCGAACGCACTCCTTGCGTTCGCGTGGCCGTCGTCCTCCTCGACGACAGCTGATGCCGGCCGCTCAGCTCTACGACAGAGTGGCGGTATCCGGGAGGTTACGGACGTGAAGGGTTTGCCGAGTAGTCCCGCGGTCTACTCGGAAGAATAACGCGGACCAGTAAAAGGCAATTCGGAGGCCTTTATTGCCTCCGCAAAAGAAAGTTACAAGATAAGTTACCGCGAGGGTTAGTAGACGTCGGGCGTGCGGGCCGACTGCCCCGAACACGCCCGAGTGTTGTCGAGCGGAGCTGCGCGCGAACGCAAGCGCGCGCGCTCCTACGAATTCTCGGCCGCGCCGAGAATTCACCGGCCGATCGCACGGTCTGCGATCGGTGATGTTTACGCGAAGCACAACTTTGCTCCACGTAAACAAACGCAACGCTCGAGAGCAGGCCGCCTGCCTGCTCTGTGTGTACACACACGCACACACGCACACGAAGGAACGTGTCGCTTACCCGTTCCACGCGATGTACCGTGAACACGACCTCGAGCTTGTGCTCGAAGTACCGACTTTACACCACGCGGCGGCTCGTATCCGAGAGCCGAGACTCACGCCTCACCAGTACGCGCCCGCACTCACAATTTTAGTCCGGCGGTATTTACGGTATCGCAGCTTTGGCTCGTACGCTCGTCCTACGCCTCGTCTCCTGGTGAACTCGCCGGTTTCGCTGTTGCGCTCGTGCACGCGTCCGTCGTCGGTGACGGCTCGAGAGAATCTCTCGAACTTCCAAGATGGCCGCCGCTCCCGCACGCCACGGCCTAACTCTCCCTCTCGCCGCGAAGGCTCGCGACGGCAGGTACATGATAGTACCTCGCGTCACATTCTCCTCCCAGACGCCGTTAAGCTGCTACTTTACGGCCTCTGCTACTCTTCGCGAGCCAATCCTCTACAGGTTGGGAAACAAGGGATGGGGAGAGGTAAATGAATTCCACATGAACTCCGTCGTGTTGTAAATTAAGGGCGCGAAGCCTTTATTTTGGCCCTTAAATTTACAATGGGGGTCGAAACGGGGCCCGGCATGGGTCGCCTACGGGTTCTTTCTTTGGTTGATGTACCACCCATGCCGGTCCCGTTTCGGGCACTGATTCGCGTGGAGCACGCCTGGCTCCGCGCATACCGAGCAGAAGAATCGGCCCGGGTACAACTCAAACAGTTCCCGGTGCCGATCCTCCTTAGTGTCCGCCTCCAAGCGGGCTCGGAGAGAGGCGAGGCGCTTCTTTTCCTCGGCCTCCTCCTTTTTGGCCTGGATGGCCCTCTCACGGCAACGCTCCTGCTGCCGCCGTTGCTCCTCCTGGAGTTTACGCTGGTTGGTCTCCCGCGAGGCCTTTACGCGGTCCTCCTCCGCCTTCTTCTTGTGGTAGGCCTGGTAGACCTCATCGTAAGCCCGACGAGAGGCCACCAGGCCTGCCCGCTGGGCGCGGACCTCTACCGCGCTCATGGAGGCACGTGCCGTCTCTGCGAGTCCTCCCTCTGTTTCTTCTGGGAACCGCAGGACGGCCGCGTGCGCCTCCTCTATCCGCCGGACGACCTGAACGTATTCTTCTGTGGAGGAGCGGAGCCGATCCTCCCGCTCCTTCCACTCCTCCGCGGCTGTCAGGGGCCGCTGCTGCGGGGGGGGGGGGCGTCCTCCTCGACGCCTCCTTGTGACGTTGAAAGGGGACGGAGCTCCCCTCCGTCCCGCCCTTGTTCGGGGGCCGCTTTGACCGCCGTCGTCGCATCCACGGCCCCTGGTTCCGGGGCGCGTGGTCGCCGCAGGGTGCGGGTAGCCTCCTGGCTACTCGCCGCAGCGTCGTCCTCGTCGATGCGGGCGGTCTCCTGACCGCTCGCTGATTGAGAGGCGGCTTCGCCGCTCGCCTCTACGTCGCGGGCGACCTCCTGGTCGCTCGCCCCCGTTCCTGGCTGGCCCGACGGGGATTGGGGCTCTGCCCCAATCGCCTCCGCCACCTCGTGGGTCCCCTCCAGGGTGCCCCCAGCCAGGAACTCCGGCGGCGGTTGCACGCCGGACTCCGCCTCCGTCAGGTACTCCTCAGCGTCCTCGCTGAGAAGTCGGGCTATCCCGTCCTCCATCTCGTATGGGTCTATCTAGGAAAGGGACAGAAAGAAAAAGAGGGATTCTGAGGAATGGCTCTCAGAGTTGGTTCTTTCCTATCAACCGAATTTTCCGTCGCGTCTTAGGTTTTGGCCGCGCTGGCCTTATTCTTAGAACCGGGTGGACGACCCGGTCCTCGCTATCCCGTCACACTTCTCGCTTGGGTGACGGCGTAGGACGCTTTACGCGGGCGTCCACGTTTGCGCTTTACAAGTTTTTCCTCAGGCTGGGCGCTCCCAGCCTGGGACGCTTGCCCACTGGCACCGCTCTTCTTCTCATCAGCCTCTGCTGATGGAGCCGTGGGCGCATCCACACGACTCCCGCCTTCCCCCGGAGGTCGGGCGCTGATCTCGACGTCCTCTTCTTCAGCAGGAACGTCTGCGCCGGGGATGTATGGCTTCATTTGCTCCGAGTGGATCGGACGTACTGTCCGTCAACCTTGGTCATGCAACGCGTAAGTGTTGCTGCCCAAGATTTCCGTAACTTCGTACGGACCGGCAAACTTCAGAGCTAGCTTCCCCGCTACTCCTTTTGCCGCATTGTTCCTTTTCCAAACGAGATCACCGACTTTGAAACTTGCTTCTCGTCTGCCCGCGTTGTAGTAACGCGCCTGCCGATCTCGTTCCCTGTCGGAACTCTCCGCTGCCATGTCGTGGACTTCGGAGAGGTTTTTCATTCAAAGAGCCCATTCTTCTTGAGCCTCTTCTTCGTACTGTTTTAGTATTGCAAGCATCTGCTTGCCCTACTCCGAGTCTAAGGGCTTCGGATGCCTGCCGTAGATGAGGAATGCAGGTGTCATTTCTGTGGCGCTACTTTTGGAGTTGTTGAACGCATGGACGAGCTCTGTGAGATGCTCGTCCCAGTGATCGTGGTCATCTTGGATGAAAGCCATGATCATCTGCTTCGGCGGCCTTTGCACAGCCTTTATCTGCTGGCAGGTCTGGCATTGCCGCACGTAATTGGCGATGCACGCATCCATGCGTGGCTAATAATACTGTCGAGATACCCGTGCGAGAGTCTTCTCTCGCCCCAAGTGTCCTGTTGTGGGGCTATCATGACACTCTTTCATGATATCCCCTTGCTTTTCTAGAGGAACGAAGAGCTTCCAAGCCTCGTCGTCCTCCCCCAGGATTCCTTGCATAAGTTGGTCGGAGTTATAGTAGAATAGTCTACCTCCGACCCACTTCATCTTCGGCTCGGCGAGTGGTTCCTCTTTCGCTTTCTTCAGTTGTTGGAGGTACCACTCATCCTGGGAATTTTCTGTCCATGAGACACCTGCCACCGGTGTCTTCTCGCCCTCCTCCTCGTACATTCGAGAAAGGGCGTCTGGGACATTGTTGAGCGCGTCTTTCCTGTGCTTAACAGTGAATTGGTGGCCTTGCAGCTCCAAGGCCTACCGCGCTAATCGCCCTGTCGGACCACTCAGTGTGCGCAGCCAATGCAAACAGCTGTGTTCCGTGACTACGCGGAAAGCGTAGCCTTCTATGTATGGGCGAAACTTCTTTATCGCCCATACTACAGCGAGACACTCTCTCTCTGTCACGCTGTAGTTCCTCTCGGCAGGTGAGAGGACGCGGCTGGCGAACTCCAGTGCTCGCTCCTTGCCGTCTTCAAACTGAAGTAGAACCGCTCCGATTCCCGAGTCGCTTGCATCCGTTTGCACAACAAACTCGTTATTGAAGTCAGGGCGTTGCAAGACTGGTGCGAAGGCTATGAGAGCCTTTATCCGCTCAAATGCGGAGTGTTGTACTTCAGTCCACTCAAACTTACGCTCCTTCTTCGTCAGTTGCGTAAGTGGTTCGGCAATCATGGCGAGGTTGTTCAGGAACCTCCTGTAGCACGATGCCATGCCTAAGAAGCGTCTTAGCTGCTTAACGTTCTTGGGCGGCGGGTACTCGAGTACCGGCCTTATCTTTTCTGGGTCAGGGCGGAACCCGTCTTGGTTCAACACTACACCCAGGTATTTTACTTCGCATTGGCAGAAGTGGCTTTGCTGCCGGTTAATCGTTAGGCCCGCCTCTCATAGGCGGCCTAAGATTTTGCGAAGGTGTTTGAGATGCTCCTCGATCGTTTTTGACATTATGACGACGTCGTCCAGGTAAGCGAATGCGTAGTCTTCGCAATCAGGAGTGACGACCATGTCGATTAGGCGCTGGAAAAATGCTCCTGCGTCTTCCAAGCCGAATGGCATACTCTTGTACTGGAAGTGGCCCATTCCCGGTACGGAGAACGCCGTTATCTCTCTGTATGCCTCGTCCAGAGGGACTTGATGGTACGCGTTGCTGACGTCTAACGTCGTGCAGAACTTTGCCGCTTTGGCCTTGCGGAAAGCCGCGTTCATCCGTTTTGCCGGATATCTGTCCGGCGAAACTTTGAGTGTATTGACTTTTCGATAGTCAATACACATCCGGTATCCTCCACCGGATTTCTTCACCATCACGACCGGGCTTGACCACAGGCTCGTAGATGGTTCAATGACGCCAGCGTCCAGTAACTTTCGGACCTGCGCGTGCATTTCAGCTTCTATTACCGGTGAGTACGGGTAATATCGCTGTTTGATGAGGCGAGCATTTCCCACATCAATTGTATGGGTCACCCACGTGGTGCACCCAAGTGTGGTCGGCTCCGTGCCGACCATTTCTTGCACAAGTGCCTCGACTTGCGCTCGTTGCTCCTCGGTTACCTGGCCTAAGCCTACTACGCCGATCTGGATCATGTTAACCTCTTTAACTGATGCCAGCTGGAGATCCACGCTAACGTTGTCGTCCACCAACGTCAGCTGGTTTGATCGCGGATTGTGTACTGAGCCGAATTCCCGCATGAAATTCGTGCCCAAGTAACAATCTGCGTCCAATGCAGGGATGATCGACACTTTGATCTCCCTGCTTATGCCCCCTATCCTAAAGGGAAGGTAAGCACAGCCCACGATTGCGCTCGTGCTACCGTCAGCGAGCTTCGCACCTGCATGCTCGCTTGGCATAAGTGTTCGGCCACATGCAGTTATCAACTGCAAGCCGATCGGTCTCATCACTGTGACCGATGCGCCTGCATCGTATAGCGCGTGGAAGTGGAACCCTTCCACTTCCACCTGTAACCACCATCTGGTTTCCAGGTTTTCCTCCACCGGGGCGTCCGGTAGTGCTGTCCCGCTGACACCCTGGGAGGTTGATTCCGAAGCTTCCTGACTAGCTTCGATAGCGTTCGGGGAAGTAGTTAAGTGCCCTACTTCCCCTGTTGCTCGTTTTCCGGCGAGCAATTAGGGCACTTTGCTCGGATTACGCCTTCTTTGTTGCATCCGAAGCAACGAATGGGTTCCTTCGTTTGCCCGTTTTTCTGACCGTCCTTCCCGCTGCCACTCCTATTTTTTGTGTTGCCTTTTCCGGATCGGCCATTTTTGTTCGCCGAGGAGGAGGCACCCTTACTTCCCCCTCCCTGCCTTTGTTTGTTACTTTCGCGGAAAGCTTTCACTAGCTCTCCGCTAAGTTTCGTTAATAGGTCGGCCATTTCTTGCCGACCTATCCCGGCTATTGGAGCATCGGGCTTCTCCTGTTTGTCCGATGTTGCGGCGTCCGTTGCTGCAACTTTTATTTGGGAAGACGTCCTTGTCTTCCCGCTCTGCGGTTTGTATGCCGTCTCTGGCATCACCGCCTTGGTCGGAGGGATTGGCGTCCTGTCGCCCTTCTCCCTATCTAGAATGTATTCTGCTTTCACGCACTGATCAAGTAGATCGTCTGTGCTATTGCAGGTTTCTATCCTGACTATCCTGACTATCCTCTTGATTTGTGGGAGAAGGTTTATGTAGACCTTCTCGATTTCTTGAGGTTTGGTCATCCTCGGGGATACCTCACGTAACATGCTCTTCATGCATGTCACGTAATGGCTGCTGGTTTCCCCGCTTTGTTGGAAACGACGCCTGATGTCGTCTCGTAGGCGCTCTTGTCTGTCATGGGCGCACCCATCTGCGCTGGGTGTCTCGTCAAAAGTCTTACCAAGTTCGCCAGTCGCTGCTGTGGTTTCGGTACCACATACTTGCAACGTCTTTTAGGACACACGGGATTGACGCCAGCATGTCGCTCTCGTTCAGTTTTGCCGCTCAGGCATTGTCCTCAAAGCTTTTAAGGAAAGACTCCACGTCTTCTCCTTGTTTAGCCGAGAATGTGACACTCCATCGGCTAACTATTCGGCTGGGGTCCTCGTGACCTCTGCCTGTGCGATTTAATTCGCTTGTGGAAGGAACGATGTGCTCTCTCATCCTTCCGTTCGTGAAATCAGACCACGTTCTGATTTCACGTGGCGGGATTTGCCGTTGCGCGTTCTGAATGGTGTGCGCGCCATTCAGTGTTTCGTTGATTCCAGGTTCGTCTATCGTATACGTTTCCTGGAATCCAACGCGCGGTGTCGATTGCGACGGATTTATATGCTCCGTTCGCGTGTCGACATGTCGGCCGTCAATTCTCGTGCTTGACATTGTTGGCCGTTGCTGGTCCCTTTCGTGGGCCAGCTGATCGACTCTCAACGTGAGAGCCGTCAGTGTTCTCGCCTGTGTGACACTTGTGTTCAACAAGTTATCGTATTTCCGTTCGATTGCTCGAACAGCTTGCTGGATCTCTCGTAGCAGAGACTACACTCTCGACGTCTGATCTCGAGATGACTGACTGTCGTCGTCAGTCTCGCTATCTTGGCTTTTTTCATTATCTGGCCTTGATGGCGGTGTGCGACTTGGCTCTCTGTTGCCAACTCCTCTGTCGCTTTCAGAATGGCAGATTATGCTATTCTGGTAAATTGAGAGAGGGTGAGGACGGCCCTTCTCATAATTCTCGTCCTGAATGGTCGTAGATGTCTTGTCCATGCAAATATCTTCTATGAACGACTTCCTCAATGATTCGCGGACTGTGCGTAACTCCTCCTCGTTTGAGGAGTTACAGGCCTGAAAATCGGCTGCGGTATAATTATCCTGTAGCCAATTGTACAGACGGTGACGCTGCACGAAGCAGTCGCCGTCTGTTCTTAGTCCGAGTTGCTGGATTGTCTCTTCCAGCTCCTCGACTGGGATCGCCATCAGCCACTGCTGGACGTCCCTTTCCGTTGGTTCTTGCTTGTAGTCCAACGACACCTGATTGAATACAGGCCTGCCCTCTATCCCAAAAACACGGAACAATTATTGGGACGGCCCTTTCGGTTGGCGACGCAACTACCCCTTACGTGTAGTGTGAGATTCCCTCTGAAACACGTCTTAGAGAATTTCCTCACGACTGCCTACCGTTTGTAGCACAGTCGCGTTTGAACTGCGTAAAAAAAACTCTATTTATTTAACGCGTCTCTATTTGAAATTCTCGCTGACAAATTCAGCGAGAAAACGAATTTTCCTCGAAAACTTTCGATTTTCGAAGTCAATTTGAATGGAAAAAATTCTCCTTTAGAATTTTCTCCCAGACGTGTTTCTCATGTTAGTAAATTACAATCTTTGTAAATTACATATGTTCGCTAACTAGCCAACACGAGAGGTTCCCAGTCGAAAATGCGAATTCTTGTTTTGTTTTTGCTTCCGGGTTTTTAAAATTCCGAGTTTTCCCTCAACAGCTGCCCGATACAGAAGCAGGTCCCGGCTGCGACTGTATTAACTAACGTTAAAAATTATGTAATAAATTATGTAATACAAAACACCCTGTATATATCCAATATTTTCACAACAATTCACCTAATGAAATAATTAATTTGCCTGAAAGTTTGAGAAAATAATTTAGGACACTAGCAGAATACATTTGGAAAATATTAGAGATATGTAGACTAATATAAAGAATGTACAAATCATCGAAAGTTACATTTTTCTCGATTTTTCGAGGGTTCATTAAACGTACTCCAATTTATATCTCAAAAATAAGTAGATCTACATTAATATTATTAAGGAAGTTTTTTTGAGAAACTTCTTATAAAATGTAAAGAAAATTTTTATTTTCAGATATCATTATATCAACTAGATGATCATCTACACTTTAAACTAACACTTTAAACATCACTTATTAAACTAACACAATAAAGACTATATTGCGCTTCGTCAAGTAAGAGAAATGTATATTGTTCTTAGAACACTAAAATGTAGTTTACTGCAATTATTGTAGATAGTTGCAAGCATATATAATGGTGGTTTTGCAAGTATTATGAAGCTCATTAATTACATGGACTTAATAATCGGACTAAATTGCTTCAATTTCTACCGGGAGAAGGTATTCAGATGTCTTCGAAATTAAGCAAGAAAGAAGACAAACAGGTAGACATGTTAAGACATAGCCAAATGCACGATCCAGGCATCGCAAATTAGAGGTATACGAAAATTACAAGAAATTATTTACTTCTAGAAAATTAAACGTGTTTTTCTCGAAATTTCTTTTTTTAACATGGTGAACATATATCTCGAAGACTAAGGTAAAAGTACCTCTTAGAAACGGTTTTTGTATAAGTATCAATTTAAAACGAAATTATAAATAATCTATAATGATTCTAGAAAAAATAAATAGACAGTTTGAGAAACTAGGCTTTTTTCTTTAATTAGCAAGCTTTGTAATTACTTTTCATTTAAAAAAAATAACAATACGAATAAAAAAGAAGAGCTTCAATATGTACCTCGTAGAAACGCCGTTTTCAAATGGGTACCAATAAGAAACACCGAGTGTCCGTATTAGAAACGCTTATCTACACGTAGCTTAAATACCGAAATCTATAGCAAAAGAATATTAGATAATTTTTGAGGAATAGATATAAATAATTAAAAATATGTAATTAACACCAATTTATCAGAAACTTTTTAATAAATTAAAGTTTAATAAATTTAAACAATGAATATAACTAAATGAATAAAACTATAAATACAAAATGATTTACACATATAAGGAACATGAAGATACAGTTTTAGTTTAAGTTTTTTCCTTTTTAATCTTTTTGTTAATCTCTGACATCTTGGCTTGTATCCTTTTCTTTTCTTCAGACAACTTTCTTTTTTCTTCTTTTAAAAGCTTTTTATGTGCCATTTTTTCTTCAGCTAACTTCTTTTTCTCTTCTTGTGTCGCAGTATTTATTAAGTAGTTAGTTCATGTGGGATTGATCGGGCGAAGGTAGTATCGGCAGAAAACCAGACTGATTGTAACGTTCCAATATACGTGATTTATTTTAACTTTGTTGAGAAGGTTGTAGTCGTCGCATGGCACCGATGTTGCTGGTAGGACGGTCGAGACGAGAGTGTAGGAACCGGTCAAACCGAGACGTGTTACGAGCTCGCAATTAGAACCCAGGGGTCACATACACATACGCTAATGTAAGGAATAGGGCGCCGTGTTATTATTGTTTTGACGGGTCGCGCGACTTCGACAACTCGCTACACACATTAGGCGTTTATACATTAGAAATTACATAGTATAGAGTTTCCGCAACATACCTCCCACCTTCGTCGGGCATCACGACGAATCATTACAACCGAAAGACTGTTGTTTAATTAGTGGGTAGAAAGATGATCTTGACTAAAGGGCGACGATAAGTTCCTGTACTCGTTTTTACGGTTGTACTCGTCCTTACCGGGGTGCAGTGTAACGATTCTCGCTAGAGGCCACTGACCCGGCGAGGTAAGCTCATTTTTTACAAGTACCAAATCATCGACTTTCGGAATCGGTTGAGGTCGGAGCCATTTATTCCTTTTTTGCAAGGCGGCAAGGTATTCGTCACGCCATCTAATCCAAAATTGCTGGGTAGCTTGACTTAATACTTGATGATCGATGGATTAACATATGAGCCGGCGTTAAAGGGTTTAAGTCTGACGGGTCATCCGAATTGTCGATAAGGGGACGTGAGTTTAAACACGCTTCTATTCTGCAAAGGATGGTGGAGAACTCAGAAAAGGTAAGTATCTGCTCTCCAATAACCCGGCGCAAATGGAATTTCAGCGATTTTACTGCTGCCTCCCATAGTCCACCGAAGTGAGGCGCACTTGGGGGTTAAAGTGCCAGTTTGTGCCTGCATTTGCAAGAGAAGAAGTTATATTTGGTGACGATTCATGCACTTGTTCTATCATTTCTTTCAATTGTGCGTCGGCTCCCACGAAGTTGGTTCCGTTGTCGGAATATAATTCTTGACAATGACCTCTACGAGCAGTGAATCGGTGGAAGGCTGCAATAAATGCATCCGACGTATAATCTTCAGCTAGCTCTAAGTGCACGGCCTTTGTCGTCATATACACAAATACACAAACGTAAGATTTTAAAGTTCCTTTTCCGCGTGATTTAGTTAGTCTAACTTTGAACGGCCCAGCGTAATCCACCCCACTCTTTACGAACGGTTTGGATGGTTGAACGCGAGCATCGGGCAAATCTCCCATTAATTGTTGCGGAGTTCGTGCTGCGTAACGAGTGCATGGTATGCAGTTTTTTATAATTTGCTTTACTCGAGTACGTCCTCTTACTACCCAGACTCGCTGTCTAAGAGTTGCCAAAGTCAGGCATGTGCCGCCGTGAAGCGCTTGCTCGTGCGCGCGACGGATTAACAGGGTAGCTAATATGCATGAGTGGGGCAAAATAATGGGATTTTTCGTCTCCTCTGCTAGTAGGGCTTTTGTAAGCCTACCGCCCACCCTGATAAGTTGCGTTTTGATGAACGGATTTAATGAAGCAAGTGGATGCTTGCGATTTAGTTGTTTTCCAGCGGAAAGTAGTAAATACTCGGAATCTAAGTAGGCTCTTTGAGTAATATAGCAACAAAATAACTCTGCATTATTTATCTCTGCCGCATTAAGCAACGGATCGTACAAATGAACACAATTCTGAACAATGGGTGATTGAATTAATTTATAATTACTCTTCCCATTTTGAGTTAACTTATGACTTATTTTTGCAATAAATCTAAGACAATACGCGGTGACTCTGGATACTTTACTCATAGTTGAGTACTTCTGGAGTGGAATCCAGCTGGGTTCTAATTCTGTCTCTGACTTCTTAGAATAGGCGTGATTAACTGAGGTTGTAGTCAAGGAATTACTTATCGCAAAATTCAACTCATCTTGTCTTTTAGGCCATGGAGTTGTCTCCCTAGTAAGAAAGAGAGGACCCTTCCACCAAAGATCAAAATTTTGAAGACATGACGGTGCAATACCTCTACTTATAACATCAGCTGGGTTCTCCGCTGATTTGACGTGGTGCCAGTAGGCGTGAGGGAGAGATGTATGTATCTCAGAACATTTGTTAGCAACAAAAACATTCCAACGCGACGGTTGATCCCTTAGCCAAAACAACACGTCCGCGGAGTCCGTCCATAAATGAACATCCTTAATTTCAAATTTTACGGATTGTAAATATTATTTTATCAATCTAGTAAGTAAAAGAGCAGCGCACAGATCTAAGCGAGGGATACTTAGAGTATTTACGGGTGCTACCTTTGGCTTAGCTAGCTGCCGCGAAGTGGAAACTCGATTTTCGTGCAGAAATCTAACATATATAACAGCTCCATATGCTAATTTGGAAGCGTCCGCAAAACCATGTAACTCCACGGTCGTTCGCAGCGTGTAGCCAGTCCATCTCGGAATTTTTATAGAACTAATTTTAGGGAGATCCTCAATCCAACGCGTCCAATTTTGCGCGACTTCAATAGGGAGAGGGTCGTCCCATGATAATTTTAATAACCATAAGGTTTGTAACAGTATTTTAGCTGTGATAACAACAGGGGATATGCAGCCTAGAGGGTCGAATATGCGGGCGATGCGTGATAGCACGCTTCTCTTTGTCACAGGGTTTGTGATTGTTGTGTCTTCTAAATGGAAGCAGGAGTAATCACCTGCAACATGCCACGCAATTCCTAACATGGGGAATGACGAGTCAGTCTCGAACATTGTAACTTTGTTTTCCGCTAACATACAATCTGGTAGTGATTCCAAGACTTGTGGTTCGTTCGACGCCCATTTGCGCAGATTCATTTGGGCTTTCTTAAACAGGGTAATTAGGTCTAACATTTTCTCTTTGGCATCGAGAAGAGTGTGGGCTCCTGACAAGACATTGTCTGAGTACATTTCTTCCTCGATTATAAAGGATGTTGTAGGATGCTCTTGTGCATACTCTAGCGCTATTTGTAGTAGTACACGAATTGCAAGGTAGAGAGCCCATATTAGTCCGTATGTAACTGTATTTAACGAATACATTTGGACTTTATCAGACGAGTTCTAACGCCAAAGTACAGTTTGAAATTTCCTTTCTTGTGGATTAATACCTATCTGCCTAAACATTTTGTTTAGATCAGCTGATATGCCTCGGTTTTCCATGGTAGATTCACAAAATAACGTCCACTCTCATCTCTACGAGTGGTTTTGTTAAATAATTCTTCGCAGTCTTTATCTTCTGCGTTACAAGAAATTTTGTTCGAGTTCGAGTCTATCTCCTCCACCTTCCAAAATTCTTGTAGGAGATCCACTAAGCGTGATTCTGCGTCCTCTGAAGAACAATGGAATGCGGAAATTGTGTTCGCTGAGGAGGGCAAACTTGCTCCAGGAGAAGAGCATTTACCTGTTAATAGCCACCCGAACTTTGATTTTATAGCGATAGGTTGATTTGGCAAGCCTCGAACTATAGCTTCCTCGATTACATCGGCATGGACCTCTGCGCCTAGCAATAATTGAATAGGTAAGTTTTCTGAGAAGCTTGGATCTGCTAACTGTAAATTGTTTAGATACTCAAATGGCTTAGCGGTTTGCATTACCGGAGGTCGGTACGAGGATAATTTTGGTAATACTAGTGCAGTCGTATTAAGAAGGAAGTTAGAATTGAAGTGTGGATGCAGTTCAAATTCTGTCATTTTGTTAACAAGTTGAGGAGGACCGATGCCTTCAACCGTGACATGAGTCTGCCTTTGAATCAATCCTAACTGGTTACAAAGGTACTGTGTAATAAGAGATACTTGACTGCAAGGGTCAATAAGCGCTTTTACTATCATCTGTCTGCGTTTTGGACCTATTATGCGGACAAGGGCTGTGGCTAGTAGTGTTCTTGTGTACGTTTTCACATGAGTATTGTGTGTAGTACTGTGGGTAATCTCACTTTGCACTACGTTGAAGGTATTTGCAATGGGAGCTGTTGAGCTTGCAGTTTGATCTGTTGAAGGAGAATTTGCTGCATTTGAGTTGTAGTTTTGTTGATGTAACCGAGTGTGGTGTCTCGCTTTACATACAAAACAATTAAAGCGTGATTTGCAACGATTTTTTGTATGGCTACTACTCAAGCAATTGGTACAGATTTTCTTATTCTTGGCAAATTCTTTTCTTTCGGCCACAGACTGTTTACTAAACTGCTCGCATTTTGACAAGAAATGATCACCATTGCATAAGATACAATTAGTTGATTTTGGGTGAGATTCATTAGATGAAATTTGAAGTGAGTGGACTGAGTTCGCATCACTCTCCCCTTTGGCCTGTTTCTTATTTTTCCCCTTTTGTTGGGTATTGGAATTGTTACTTGAAGAATTAATAGGGACAACCTTTCCATCGTCTAGATTTTCAACTTGTCCTTTTATGAATTCTTGAACTTGTTCAATAGTAGGGGGAACGTCATTCCGTTTGTCGATCGTTTTCTTCCATTCCTTTTTTGTGGAACAGTCGAAAAGCTCAGTAAGCATATAAACAAGAAGGTCGTTTCCTATATGTGAATTTTCTCTAAATTATCTTATGAATTATCTTTAAATTTTCTTGGATAAATTTTCTTGGAGACGTACCTCGTTGAGTGTCCTTTTTTTCCCGCTTTCACGGTTGCCCTATCCGGCTCGAAGGACCAAAAATGTTGCAGTATTTATTAAGTAGTTAGTTCATGTGGGATTGATCGGGCGAAGATAGTATCGGCAGAAAACCAGACTGATTGTAACGTTCCAATATACGTGATTTATTTTAACTTTGTTGAGAAGGTTGTAGTGGTCGCATGGCACCGATGTTGCTGGTAGGGCGGTCGAGACGAGAGTGTAGGAACCGGTCAAACCGAGACGTGTTGCGAGCTCGCAATTAGAACCCAGGGGTCACATACACTTACGCTAATGTAAGGAATAGGGCGCCGTGTTATTATTGTTTTGACGGGTCGCGCGATTTCGACAACTCGCTACACACATTAGGCGTTTATACATTAGAAATTACATAGTATAGAGTTTCCGCAACATCTTGTAAAAACTTTTTCTTTGCTATTTTTTCTTCTTTAATTTTTTTTTCTTCGATTTTTTTATTGTATTCCTCTAAAAATTGATCTGTATGCCCAGCACATAGTTTTTTTTTGTTTTCCGGTTGCCTCCAATCTAGCCCGCTTTTTTTTAGGGATGTATTCAATAGGCATGGTAAAACATTCCTTAAAAGTATTTAAATCAGAGCTGTTTTCCTGATTTATATTAACATAATTATTTGAATCAACAGAGTTTTCTTTATTTGACTCAGAAGTATCTGATAAAACAGTAGCTACTGGTAAATTTTGTTGCTTGTTTAATTGTTCTTGCAGTACTTTCTCAGAGCTGTTTCTTGTATCATCAGAGCTTTCAAAGAAACGTTTACTCAAAATCTCTTCTTGTAATAGTGTTTCAATATTCTGTATTAACGTATCAGGATTTTCTAAAGCGTCTTTATTAACAAATTCTTCAAATAATTTTTCAGATTTATTTAAACTATCATAATTTTTTTCTAAATCGACATTCAAACTAACTTCCTCTAGCAATACTGGTTCAGAGCTATTTAGATTATCATGATAAATTTGTAAATCTTTATTAAAAATAATGATCCCCCTAATATTTCTTGAGAGATATTTATATCATTTTGACTGTCTTCTAAACTTTCATCAAAAACTTCATTAGATTTTGACAATATGTTTTCGTCTGAATGATTAATTACAATTAATACACTTTCAATTACATTATTATCTAATGGGAGTATAATCGTATCATCTTCCATACTACTAAGTGAGTTTGAAAAGAGATTATCATTGATCTGTAATACAATTTGTTCATTCATATTTAACGTACTTTCTGTAATGCATTCATCAATCATACTTGAAGGTGCAGAGTTATGCTTAATCGTAGGCTTTATATTACTACTTGCGATATCTGTGGGAACAAGTATGTAGTTAATTTAAATAAAATATCACTATTAATAATCATTTTCTAAAAGTTAAAATGGTGATTGATTGTATTAAATAGTTGTAAATAGTTTGATTTTTTAAATATTTTTAAATAAAATATAGTGGAAAAATTGTAAATATTCTAATTTGTAAATAAGATATAGTGGTAAAATTATAAATATTCTAATCTGTAAATATAACATAGTGGTAAAATTGTATATACTCTAATGTATAAATAAAATATAGTGACATTATTGTATATAGTACCATAAAAATTTGCAAATAGTTTTATACAAATTAAAATTCTTATAAAGATATTTTTTAAGTAACTTAAACATTAAAAAATGCATATACCACAAGTTCCATTTTTCATGCGAAGCCATTGATTGAACAATCCCAAATTTTCAATATCATTAATCCATATACCGCTGGGTTCTGCATTTTTAAAATCTTGTAATAATGTACCAGGTAGACTGTCTTCAAAAAATTGCAGTAGGCTTATTTTATCGTCCTTTGGATTAGTCGTAATTGTTGGTTGATTGCTCCCATTTTTATCTTTCTTTAATACGTTAAAATTGACAGCCTTTGGGTTGAATGGCATTAGACCACTAGCCCTAAAACCACTTTGTACACATTTTTTCTCTTCGACGAATGCATCCAAAGTTTCTTTTAAAACAACAGCAAAGTGTTCTTGTTTCAGTCTTGAAATGTTATTATTAGTTTTCCACTGTGGCACCATCTTCCTCCAAACATCCTTAAAAGGATGAAACACAGAAATGTCAAGTGGTTGGATAATGTGTGTGGAATTTGGATACAAAATTACTAATTCTATGTTATTTTGTTTACAGAATAATAAAAGTGGAAAATTTATGTGTGATGCATGGCCATCTAGATAAAGTATAACAGGAAATTTAACATTGTTGTCCTTAAGCCAAGGAAAAAACATATTTGTTACATATTCGTAAAACGTTTCGGATGTTATCCATCTATTATCTGAAAACCCTATCCTTAAATGTTCTTTAGGAAAATTTTTTAGAATTTTTGGAGGTACTTGCTCTTTATATCTATACATAACCATTGGCGGTATTCTTGTTCCATCAGCACCGTACATGAAAAGTGCAGTGAGGCTCTCCTTCTCATTGGCATCTACTATTTTATAAACGGAGCGAGATCCTTTTTTTGTTATCACTTTCTCCGGCTTTGGTAGTAACTGTATATAAGTTTCATCTCAATTAAAAACATGACTTGGATTTATATCTAATAATTTTTTACTCTCCAGCTTCTCTTTTAAAGCAGCGAACCATTCTCTTAAATCTTCCTCTGATACTGATGCTCGATTAAGAGTTAAATGTTGAGCTGTTCTAATGCTAATATTTGTATGTCGCTTTTCAAAACCATTATACCAATGACGGCCTGGTCTTTCATCAGTAAATGGTGTTTTCCTACCTAATTTTAATATATAAGATTGAACACTGTTCAACAACTCACTTTTTGTAGCTGGAAATCCTGATTCTGCTCTAAACAAGAGCCAATTTACAATAACGTTTTCTTCATCGGATGATAACACTGTGGGTGGTGTAATAATTGATAGCAGTTTATCAGGACTTTTTACTGCTCTAAAAATACTTGTAACAGGCACTTTATATAAGGCTGCCGCTGCTCTGAACGACATTTCATTGTTGGCAGCAGTTACAGCTTTATTGAGTTCTTCAGCAGTATATTTTCTCTTCTCTACTTTCTTCTTTAAAACAATCTTCTTATTCTTATTCGAACCTTTTTATTGAACTTTTCTTCTTTCAATCTTAACTTTAGCAGGTTGAATTGATTGTTTTCTTCGCTTAGCCATGGGTATTATGAAACAAAACTATATAAATATATAAATTGTGACGCGAGGTACTATCGGGTACCTGCGCGCCGTCGCGAGCCTTCGCGGCGCGAGGGAGAGTTAGGCCGTGGCGCGCGGGAGCGGCGGCCATTTTGAGAGGCTCGAGAGATTCTCTCGAGCCGTCGGCGACGACGGACGCGTGCGCGAGCGGACTACCCGGGGATCGAGAGGAAGCGAGCGTCGAGGACGTGCGAACGCGGAAGCAGCCGAGGACGAGCCAAGGCTGCATCCCTTGTAAGTACCGCCCATGATTGTTATCGAGTGCGGGCGTGTACCGGCGAGGAGTCGAGAAGCGCCTCGACTGACTGGCGTCGACAGTGTTCTGCGAATGCGGGGGACGTATCCCCGGCTCGTCATTTCATTCTCTCTCTCTCTCCCTAGTTCGCGGTCGCGGTCTCTTGTGCGGTGGGAGTCGCGACTCTCGTGGAAGAGTCGCTGCGCGGTACGATACCGGTACCTCGAGCACGAGCTCGAGGTCGGGTTCGTGAGTCGTCGCGCGGAACGGGTAAGCGACCCGTTCCTTCGCGTGTGCGTGTGCGTGTGTGTACACGCAGGGCAGGCAGGCGGCCTGCTCTTGAGCGCGGTGTTTGCTTACGCGGAGCAAGGTCGCGCTCTGCGTAAACACCACCGATCGCGAATCGCGCGATCGGCCGGCGAACTCTTGGCGCGGCCGAGAGTTCGTAGGAGCGCGCGCGCTAGCGTTCGCGCGCGGCTCCACTCGGCAACACTCGGGCGTGTTCGGAGCAGTCGGCTCGCACGCCCGACGACTACTAACCTTTCGGGACGCGATCATTGTAATTTCTTTTACGGAGGCAATAAAGGCCACCGACTTGCCATTTTACTTGATCGCGTTATTCTTCCGAGTAGTCCGCGGGGCTACTCGGCAAACCCTCCTCGTCCTTAATCTCCCGGATACCGCCACTCTATCGCAGAGCTGAGCGGCCGGCATCAGCTGTCGTCTAGGAGGACGACAGCCACGCGAACGCGAGGAGCGCGTTCGTGCGACAGCACGCGAGTACAAGAAGTGAGAGTACAGGCGTACTCTCACGTTGTATACGGGCCGCGGCGACGTGTATTCGCCGTCGGGTGCTCGCGCGCACCCCGACGGCGTTTTTTCACAAGGGGTGAAAAAGCCGCGAAATTCATATTTGAATTAGATTTTAGAGTTCGCGTGCGTTCGTGAAGAGGGATTAAAAATAGAATTTTCTTTTAGAAACCGAAGGGGGAAAAATCAGGGGATTTTTCCAGTAGTAAATTTAGGTGGAGAGAGAGAATGTCGCGTGGCGGCGATCGTTTCTTCAGGCGGAAGAAACGTGCGAAAAGGCGATTTCTTGAGTTTTTGCATGCGGTTTCCGCGGAAAACAAATTTTTCGATTTCTTTTTATTCGTGTTCGGAGAATTTATTCGATCAGACAGTCGCAGCCGTAACCTGCTCCTGTCAAAAATTTCTTTTTCACTTTGTTTGAAATTCCTGGAGTGTGTTCGTAAAGTAAACAGTCGCGGCCGTGCCCTGCTCCTGTTCAGAGACTTTACGATATTGGAACTCACGGAGAGTTCCAAATTCTGATTAAATAAGCAAACGGTCGCAGCCGTGCCCTGCTTCCATTCATAAAGCTTTTAATCACTGAACACACGGGGTGTTCAGAAATCATTCAACAGCATACAGTCGCAGCCGTGACCTGCTTCTGTATCGGGCAGCTGTTGAGTGAAAACTCGGAATCTCAACAAACCAAAAGCAAAAAGAAAACAAGAATTCGCGCTTTCGACAGGGAACCTCTCGTGTTGGCTAGCTAGCGAACACATGTAATTTACAACCGATTGTAACTTACTAACACCAGAAACACGTCTGGGAGAAAATTCTAGTGAGAATTTTTTTCCATCCAAATTGAACTCGAAAATCGAAAGTTTTCGAGGAAAATTCATTTTCTCGCTGAATTTGTCAGCGAGAATTTCGAGTAGAGTCGCGTTAAATAAATAGAGTTTTTTTTTACGCATTTCAATCGCGACTGCGCTACAAACTGTAGGCAGTCGTAAAGAAATTCTCTAAGACGTGTTTCAGAGAGAATCTCACACTACACAGTAGGAGTAGTTGCGTCGCCAACCGAAAGGTCCGTCCCATAAATTTTTCCGTGTTTTTGGGATAGAGGGCAGGCCTGTACTCAATCAGGCGAAGATGGAATATAAGTCGGAACCAACGGAAAGGGACGTCCAGCAGTGGCTGTCGGCGATCCCGGTCGAGGAACTGGAGGAGACAATCCAGCAACTTGGACTAAGAACAGACGGCGACTGCTTCGTGCAGCGTCACCGTCTGTATAATTGGCTGCAGGGTAATTACACCGCAGCCGATTTTCAGGCGTGTAACTCCTCAAACGAGGAGGAGTTACGCACAGTCCGTGAATCGTTGAGGAAGTCCTTCATCGAAGAGATGTGCATGGACAGGACATCCACCACCATTCAGGACGAGAATTATGAGAAGGGCCGACCTCACCCTCTCTCAATTTATCAGAACAGCATCGTTTGCCATTCTGAAGGCGACAAAGGACTTGGCAACGTAGAGCCAAGTCACACACCGCCATCAAGGTCAGAAAATGAAAAGGACCGAGATAGCGAGACCGATGACGACAGCCAGTCGTCACAAGGTCAAACGTCGAGGGTGGAATCTCTGTTACGAGAGATCCAACAAGCCGTTCGAGCAATCGAACGAAAATATGACAGCTTGCTTAACACAAGTGTCAAACAGGCGAGGGCATTGACGGCTCTCACGCTGAGAGTCGATCAGCTGGCTCACGAGAGAGACCAGCAACGGCCGCCGATGTCAAGTACACGAATCGACGGCCGACAAATCGAGATGCGAACGGAGCAGACAAATCCGTTGCAATCGACAACGCGCGTTGGATTCCAGGAGACGTACACGATAGACGAGCCTGGAATCAACGAAACACTGAATGGTGCGAACACCATTCAGAACGCGCAACGGCGAATCCCGCCACGTGAAATCAGAACGTGGACTGATTTCACGAACGGAAGGACAAGAGAGCCCACTGGTTCTTCCACAAGCGAATTAAATCGCACAGGCAGAGGTCACGAGGACCCCAGCCGAATAGTTAGCCGATGGAACGTCACGTTCTCGGCTAAACAAGGAGAAGACGTAGAGTCTTTCCTTAAGAGTTTCGAGGACAATGCCCGAGCGGCTAAACTTAACGAGAGCGACATGCTGGCGTCGCTCCCGTGCGTCCTCAAAGACGTGGCGAGCATGTGGTACAGGAACTACAGCCGCGATTGGCGAACATGGGCAGATTTCTGTCAAGCCACTCGGCGCAGATGGGGCTGCGCCCACGATAGGCAAGAGCGCCTACGAGACGACATTAGGCGTCGTTATCAACAAATAGGGGAATCGAGCAGCCATTACATAACATGCATGGAGAGCATGTTAGGTGAGATATCCCCGAGGATGACTAGGCTCCAGGAAATCGAGAAGATTTACATGAATCTTCTCCCGGAAATTAAAAGAATTATCCGGATAGAGATCTGTAACACGCCAGACGATCTAGCGGATCAATGCGTAAAGGCAGAATATATCCTGGACAGGGAAAAGGGCGACAGGACGCCAATTCCCCCATCCAAAGCGGTAATGCCAGAAACGGCATACAAACCGCAGAGGGAGAAGACAGGGACGTCTTCTCATGTAAAGGTAGCGGCAACGGCCGCTACACCGCCGGACACACAGGAGAAGCCCGATGCTCGGATAGCCGGGATAGGTCGGCAAGAGATGGCCGACCTATTAACGAAGCTTAGCGGAGAGCTAGTGAAAGCTTTCCGCGAAAGCAACAAACAAAGGCAGGAAGGGGGAAACAAGGGTGCTTCCTCCTCGGCGAACAAAAACGGCCGTTCCGGAAGAGGCAACGCCAAGAAAAACAATGGCAGCGAGAAGGAAGGCCAGAAAAAGGGGCAAGCGAAAGAACCAATTCGTTGCTTCGGATGCGATAAAGAAGGCGTAATCCGAGCGAAATGCCCTAATTGCTCGCCGGAAAACGGGCAACAGGGGAAGTAGGGCACTCAACTACTTCCCCAAACGCCAACGAAGCTAGTCAGGAAGCTTCGGGAACGACCTCCCAGGGCGTTAGCGGGACGGCACTACCGAACGCCCCGGCGGAGGAAAGCCTGGAAACCAGATGGTGGTTACAGGTGGAAGTGGAAGGGTTCCACTTCCACGCGCTATACGATGCAGGCGCATCGGTCACAGTGATGAGACCGATCGGCTTGCAGTTGATAACTGCATGTGGCCGAACACTTATGCCAAGCGAGCATGCAGGTGCGAAGCTCGCTGACGGTAGCACGAGCGCAATCGTGGGCTGTGCTTACCTTCCCTTTAGGATAGGGGGCATAAGCAGGGAGATCAAAGTGTCGATCATCCCTGCATTGGACGCAGATTGTTACTTGGGCACGAATTTCATGCGGGAATTCGGCTCAGTACACAATCCGCGATCAAACCAGCTGACGTTGGTGGACGACAACGTCAGCGTGGATCTCCAACTGGCATCAGTTAAAGAAATTAACATGATCCAGATCGGCGTAGTAGGCTTAGGCCAGGTAACCGAGGAGCAACGAGCGCAAGTCGAGGCACTTGTGCAAGAAATGGTCGGCACGGAGCCGACCACACTTGGGTGCACCACGTGGGTGACCCATACGATTGATGTGGGAGATGCTCGCCCCATCAAACAGCGATATTACCCATATTCACCGGTGATAGAAGCTGAAATGCACGCGCAGGTCCGAAAGTTACTGGACGCTGGCGTCATTGAACCATCTACGAGCCTGTGGTCAAGCCCGGTCGTGATGGTGAAGAAATCCGGTGGAGGATACCGGATGTGTATTGGCTACCGAAGAGTCAATACACTCAAGGTTTCGCCGGACGGATACCCGGCGAAACGCATGGACGCGGCTTTCCGCAAGGCCAAAGCGGCAAAGTTTTGCACGACGTTAGACATCAGCAACGCGTACCATCAAGTACCTCTGGACGAGGCGTCCAGAGAGATAACGGCTTTCTCTGTACCTGGAATGGGCCACTTCCAGTACAAGAGAATGCCATTTGGCTTGGAAGATGCAGGAGCATCTTTCCAGCGCCTAATCGACATGGTCGTCACTCCAGATTGCGAAGCCTTTGCATTCGCATACCTGGATGACGTCGTCATAATGTCGAAAACGTTCGAGGAGCACCTCGAACACCTTCGTAAGATCTTAGGCCGTCTACGAGAGGCGGGCCTAACGATCAATCGGCAGAAAAGCCACTTCTGCCAATGCGAAGTAAAATACCTGGGAGTAGTGCTGAACCAAGACGGGTTCCGCCCTGACCCAGAGAAGATAAGGCCGGTACTAGAGTACCCGCCGCCTAAGAACGTAAAGCAGCTAAGGCGCTTCTTAGGCATGGCATCGTGGTACAGGAGGTTCCTGAACAACCTCGCCACGATCGCCGAACCACTTACGCAACTAACGAAGAAGGAGCGTAAGTTTGAGTGGACTGAAGTACAACACTCTGCATTCGAGCGGATAAAGGCTCTCATAGCCTCCGCACCAGTCTTGCAACGCCCCGACTTCAACAATGAGTTTGTTGTACAAACAGATGCAAGCGACTCGGGAATCGGAGCAGTTCTACTTCAGTTTAAAGACGGCAAGGAGCGAGCACTGGAGTTCGCCAGCCGCGTCCTCTCACCTGCCGAGAGGAACTACAGCGTGACAGAACGAGAATGTCTCGCTGTAGTATGGGCGATAAAGAAGTTTCGCCCATACATCAAAGGCTACGCATTCCGCGTAGTCACGGACCACAGCTGTCTGCGTTGGCTGCGCATACTGAGTGTTCCGACAGGGCGATTAGCGCGGTGGGCCTTGGAGCTGCAAGGCCACCAATTCACTGTTGAGCATAGAAAAGGTGCGCTCAACAATGTTCCAGACGCCCTTTCTCGAATGTACGAGGAGGAGGGCGAGGAGACACCAGTGGCAGGTGTCTCGTGGACGGGAAATTCCCAGGATGAGTGGTACCTCCAACAGCTTAAGAAAGCCAAAGAGGAACCACTCACCGATCCGAAGATGAAGTGGGTCGGGGGGAGACTGTTTTATTACAACCCCGACCAACTTATGCAAGGAATCCTGGGGGAGGACGACGAGGCTTGGAAGCTCGTCGATCTTCTAGAAAAACAAGGGGATATCATGAAAGAGTGTCATGATAGCCCCACAGCACGACACTTGGGGCGAGAGAAGACTCTCGCACGGGTTGCCCGTCAATATTATTGGCCACGTATGGATGCGTGCATCGCCAATTACGTGCGGCAATGCCAGACTTGCCAGCAGATAAAGGCTGAGCAACGGCCGCCGACGGGACTCATGGGCCGCAGGGTCATCGAACGACCCTGGCAGTATGTCGCAGGCGACATTATGGGCCCGCTACCCAAGACGAGTAAAGGGTACGAATACATCCTAGTTTTTCAGGATTTATTCACACGGTGGGTGGAAGTGATTCCGCTCCACCGCGCCACAGGCGAAACCATACTGGCGGAGTTTACAGAACGCATCTGTCTCCGGTTTGGAACACCCGAAGTCTTCCTCTCCGACAACGGGACAGAGTTCAAAAACCGAACGATCGACGGTTTTTTGAACACAAAGGGGATACGTCATGAAACGACGCCCCTGTACCATCCGCAGGCTAACCCTGTCGAAAGGGTTAACCGAACGATGAAGCAGATGATCATGGCTTTCATCCAAGATGACCATGACCACTGGGACGAGCATCTTACAGAGCTCGTCCATGCGTTCAACAACTCCAAGAGTACGGCAGGCATCCGAAGCCCTTAGACTCGGAGTATAGCAGGCAGATGCTTGATATACTAAAACAAAACGAAGAGGAGGCTCGAGAAGAATGGGCTCTCCGAATGAGGAATCTCTCCGAGGTCCACGACATGGCAGCGGAGAATTCCGACAGGGAACGAGATCGACAGGCGCGTTACTATAACGCGGGCCGACGTGAAGCGAGCTTCAAAGTCGGAGATCTTGTATGGAAAAGGAATAAAGTCCTTTCCAATGCGACAAAAGGAGTAGCTGGAAAGCTAGCCCCGAAGTTTGCCGGACCGTACGAGGTTTCGGAAATCTTGGGCAGCAACACTTACACGTTGCGTGACCAAAGTGGACGGACAGTGGATCCGATCCACTCAGAACAGTTGAAACCGTACATCCCCGGCGCAGACGTTCCTGCTGAAGAAGAGGACGTCGAGACCAGCGCCCGACCTCCGGGGGAAGGCGGGAGTCGTGTGGATGCGCCCACGACTCCATCAGCAGAGGCTGATGAGGAGAAGAGCGGTGCCAGCGGGCAAGCGTCCCAGGCTGGGAGCGCCCAGCCTGAGGAAAAACCTGTAAAGCGCAAACGCGGACGCCCGCGTGAAGCGTCCTACGCCGTCACGCAAGTTAGAAACGCGACAGGAAAGCGAGGACCGGGTCGTCCACCCGGTTCTAAGAACAAGGCCAGCGCGGCCAAAACGTATGATGCGAGGAAGACACAGTCGACAGGAAAGAACCGACTCTGAGAGCCATTCCTCACTATCCCTCTTTTTCTTTCTGTCCCTTTCCTAGATGGACCCGTACGAGATGAAGGAGGGGATAGCCCGTCTCCTCAGCGAGGACGCTAAGGAGTACTCAGCGGAGGTCGTGACCGGGGGCACCCTGGAGGGGACCCCCAAGGCGACGGAGGCGATTGGGGAAGGGCCCCAATCCCCGTCGAGCCGGTCAGGACCGGAGGCGAGCGACCAGAAGGTCGCCCGCAAGAAGGAGGCGTGCGGCGAAGCCGCCTCCCACCCAGCAGGGGACCAGGAGGCCCCCTGCGCAATAGCGAGCGGCAGCAAGGCCGCCCGCGACAACGCCGAAGCGAGCGGCCTGGAGGCCACCCGCTCCCTACGGCGACCCCACGTCCCTGAGCCAGGGACCGTGACGCCGGCGACGGCAAGCATCGCCAAGGAGGGGGACGGAGGGGAACTCCGTTCCCAGTCGACCCAGCGAGGAGGCGCCGAGGACGGCGCCCCCCTTTAACAGCGGCCCCTTTCCGCTGCGGAGAGACTGGAGGAGTTGTAGGCTTGGCTCCGCTCCTCCACCGAGGACTATCGCTGGGCGGTCGGGCAATTGGAGGAGGCCCACCGGGACTTCCTGCGCTGTGCGGAGGGGGCTGAGGGGGAGCTGGCGGAGATGACGCGTGCCTCCCTCAGCCTCGTAGAGATCCGCGCGCAGCGGGCGGGCCTGGCCGCATCTCGTCGAGCCTACGACGAGGTGTACCAGGCCCACCACAAAAAGAAAGCGGGGGAGGACCGCTTGAGGGCCTCAATGGAGGCCAATCAACGGCGGCTCCAGGAGGAGCAACAGCGGCAGCAGGAGCGCCGCCGCGGGAGGGCCCTCCAGGCCAAGAAGGAGGAGGCGGAGGAAAAGAAGCGCCTCGCGGCCCTCCGCGCCCGTGTGGAAGCAGACGCAAAGGATAAGCGGCGACGGGAGCTTTTTGAACAGTACCCGGGCCGCTTCTTCTGCTCAGTCTGCGCGGAGCCAGGCGTGCTCCACGCCAACCAATGACCGAAGAAGGACCAGCACGGGTGGTACCTTAGCAAGAGAAGGTACCAGTAGGTTGCCCGTGTTGGATCCTTCTTCACACCACTTTTGTAAATGAGGGCCAAATAAAGGCCTCGCGCCCTTAATTTGCACCATAACGATGCAGTCCGTGTCGGATTTATTTACCTCTCCTCGTCCCTTAATCCCTAACCTGTAGAGGATTGTAGAGGCCGTAAAGTCGTAGCTTAACGGCGTCTGGGAGGAGGGTGTGACGCGAGGTACTATCGGGTACCTGCGCGCCGTCGCGAGCCTTCGCGGCGCGAGGGAGAGTTAGGCCGTGGCGCGCGGGAGCGGCGGCCATTCTCTCGAGCCGTCGGCGACGACGGACGCGTGCGCGAGCGGACCACCCGGGGATCGAGAGGAAGCGAGCGTCGAAGACGTGCGAACGCGGAAGCAGCCGAGGACGAGCCAAGGCTGCATCCCTTGTAAGTACCGCCCGTGATTGTTATCGAGTGCGGGCGTGTACCGGCGAGGAGTCGAGGAGCGCCTCGACTCCTTGGCGTCGACAGTGTTCTGCGAACGCGGGGGACGTATCCCCGGCTCGTCATTTCGTTCTCTCTCTCTCTCCCTAGTTCGCGGTCGCGGACTCTCGTGCGGTGGGAGTCGCGACTCTCGTGGAAGAGTCGCTGCGCGGTACGATACCGGTACCTCGAGCACGAGCTCGAGGTCGGGTTCGTGAGTCGTCGCGCGGAACGTGTAAGCGACCTGTTCCTTCGCGTATGCGTGTGCGTGTGTGTACACGCAGGGCAGGCAGGCGGCCTGCTCTTGAGCGCGGTTTTTGTTTACGCAGAGCAAGGTCGCACTCTGCGTAAACACCACCGATCGCGAATCGCGCGATCGGCCGGCGAACTCTTGGCGCGGCCGAGAGTTCGTAAGAGCGCGCGCGCTAGCGTTCGCGCGCGGCTCCACTCGGCAACACTCGGGCGTGTTCGGAGCAGTCGGCTCGCACGCCCGACGACTACTAACCTTTCGGGACGCGATCATTGTAATTTCTTTTACGGAGGCAATAAAGGCCTCCGACTTGCCATTTTACTTGATCGCGTTATTCTTCCGAGTAGTCCGCGGGGCTACTCGGCAAACCCTCCTCGTCCTTAATCTCCCGGATACCGCCACTCTATCGCAGAGCTGAGCGGCCGGCATCAGCTGTCGTTTAGGAGGACGACAGCCACGCGAACGCGAGGAGCGCGTTCGTGCGACAGCACGCGAGTACAAGAAGTGAGAGTACAGGCGTACTCTCACGTTGTATACGGGCCGCGGCGACGTGTATTCGCCGTCGGGTGCTCGCGCGCACCCCGAGGTAAGGACCTCACGGGGCACTCGTGCGTGCCCCATTGGACCCATCTCGGAGGAGACAGGTCTCCTCCGCGAGGTGAATCAGTCAAGGATAACCCCGTTACAAAATAATAAATATATAAATAAATAACAAATAAATAAAGTATTATTTAATCAATTACATAGATTAAGTTATAGGTTAGATTAGGTTAGAATTTGTTAGTTTATAAATAAATTAAAGTTATTCATACTTACTTCAACATTCAACACAAATTTGATAATATGTAACGCCCTTGCAAAGTTCCAAATACTAAAATTATAGACTCCCAACAAATTTATAGAAAACACTGCATTAAAATAATTTCTCAGTAAGCGTTTCTAAGAGCAGCATGCGTCTGTGAAATATGCCCTTCTAGTTGGAACGCGTACGCGAACTGTTTCTACGCGAGACATTTGAAAAATATTATGTACGTCGATTGGAACATCTATTTTATTAACAATATTGGATTAAAAAGGAATATATCTTCATGTGCACTGAAAGTATAGTTCAAAAGCTTTGATTTAAGCTGTAACACATTTGAGGATATTACTTTTATTAAAAGTTATGTTAAAATGAATCAACAATCCTGCCAGCAGGCAAGGGAGCAATCCCTCGCCTGCTGGCAGGATCGGTGGGCGCAGGATACGCGCGGAAGGTGGACCGCCAGACTAATAAGTCAGGTGGCCCCATGGACCGGGCGGCATCATGGGGAGGTTAGTTATTACCTTACCCAGATGTTAACCGGTCATGGGTACTTCCGCGCGTACCTGCATAGGATGGGCAAAGTCGCGGACCCCAGTTGCTTATACTGCGGGTCCGCAAAAGATGATGCCCATCACACTTTCTTCGTGTGTGTGCGATGGATGTCGGAGAGGGCAGAACTGGGGGGCGAGGCTGGAGGGGTAACACCTGAAGGCATCGTCCCCCTGATGCTCTCTTCTGAGGAAAACTGGGGGAGGGTCGCTAAATTCGCGGAGGGCATCCTCCGTCAGAAGAAGGCGGACCTCCCCTAGTTAGTTATTTGAGGATATCTGCTCCGGAGAGTGCCCCGTGGCAAACAACCTGGTCCCCTCCCCGAAGTAATGCCTAACGGCGGTTTCCTGGGAGGTGGTTTCCAAGCCAGGAAGGAGGTCTCCTCGACGCACTCCCGCCTGTTCCGACCTGTAGATAACTGCGGGGAGCAGCGGGCGGGCATGCGTCAAGGGGGGCGAGGTTTTAGTGGGTAGGCCAGCACCTTCTGTGCTGGAGAGTCCCACACACCAGGGGACCGGTCCCCTGAGGTCTCATTCAAGAGATTTCCTCCCTCCTTATAAAAAAAAAAAAAAATAAAAAAAAAATAAAAAAAAAATGAATCAACGGTTAAAATCATCAATTTTGTTGCCAATGGAAGTCCGTTTTGTTTCTTTTTGTCACATTTTGAGAGTTGTGCAATTAAACATTTTTTTTTATATGTTATTATTTTTAACAATAATTGTATTGTAACATTTTCAGACATTAATATCTAAAAAATTAAGTAGAATTTTTTGCATTCAAATATATAAACATTAAATTTATTTTTATTTATATTTTACAATTGTGTTTCTTAGAGGGTCAGATTTCATGCGAGTGTTTCTGAGGGGTACTTTTACCTTATTGTTTGAATCGACTTAAAATTTTTACTGTATTTTTCTAATAATTTCCTCTAGGCAAGTACGTAACCGTTTTTTAATATATTAAAAATTACCCTTTTTATAAATAATTTACTACTCATTCTTTTGTTGAAACTTTATGATTGATTGAAAGTGCATATCTTCTTCTGTAGGTATTAGCATGTACATTAAAAAATGTTTTCTTTTTTTTTAGTTCTCATGGATTTTGACAAATTTGTTTTCAGACGCTATTTCTTTTATAGCTTTTAATAACATTTTTTTAAGAATTCTACACTCCCCTTCACATACTTTTGCCCCCCTTCGGCAAAAATCTGGAAAGAAAGAAAGATTTATATTATTGCGAAAAATTATCGCGCTTCCAAATTCCGACGACATTTTTTTCTGTAAAGCAAAAGCTTTAGAAAAATACATTTATATTAAAAACAAAAAAATTTCCTCTTTTCATTAACATTTAAAAACTAATAAAAAAGTCAACAATGTTAACCCTCATAAAACTCCGTATAGTTTTTGAACCGATTATAATCGGTTATCATGATAATTATCGCTTCTCAAAAATGTCAACGGTATTTGAAAGTTTATGCTTTCAGCTTGAAACTGCGGTGTCGTATAAATTTATACAATCATTTTTAACGGAGTCAGCATCATACTAGTAAAAATTGATTGTTTCCTTCATTTACAAATATCTCAAAAAATAGTAAAGATAGAAACAAATTCTAAAAAAGAAAAAGATGTCTTTTGAAGTGAAAAACATAAATTTAAAGTAAAATAAGGTTTCTGAAAATTTTTTTTTTTTTTTAGTTTTTATGGATTCCAAAAAATCAAAATTTATTATTCTGTGGAACGGATATTTTAATTACATTGAATAATCATAATAGAAACTATTTATTAACAAGCAACAATAGAGTAAACATATGTAAAATTATATAAAAATGCTATTTATTTACAAAAATAATTTTACATATTTTGCTCTCACCAGCCGCGTATGGCTATCTTTTTTCATTGAGGAAAAAAAATGAAAACGATATCAAACTTTTTTTTAGCTATATAACGGCGTAGGAGGGGTCTAAGTGAGTTCGGTTGGCGGTAAACTTTATCTTTATAGATGTAGAATAGACTCCTAAACCTCATTTTTTAATCCCGGAACAGGGGCATTTCGACTATCATAACGGGCTTTTCGACTATCTTAATTGGATGCCGAACATAATTTCCGCGCTCTACTGTACCGACAATTCTCTATATTCTCTGCTATAGCTTCTAATGTAAATTTGATTTTTTAAATAATTTTGAAACGGCTTTATTAATGGCATTTCTGATTGCATCAAAATATTATTTATAATTCGTAGAATGTGCGTAGACTTCTTTTTTGGCTAATTTCAATTCCAATGGAAAAATAAGTATTTTCAACAATAGGAAATGAAATCAGCCAAAAAAGAAGTCTACGCACATTCTACGAATTATAAATAATATTTTGATGCAAACAGAACTGCCATTAAGCAAGCCGTTTCAAAACTATTTGAAAAATCAAATTTACATTAGATGCTGTAGCAGAGAATATAGAGAATTGTCGGTACAGTAGAGCGCGGAAATTATGTTCGGCATCCCCTTAAAGTACCCTTTGTGTTGTAACGGGGTTCTTTCTGACCTATTATCTCGCGGAGGAGACCTTCCTCCGCAAGATTGGTGCAATGGGGCACGTGCGAGTGCCCCTCGAGGTCCTTACCTCGGGGTGCGCACGAGCACCCGACGGCGAACGCACGTCGCCGCGGCCCGTGTACAACGCGAGAGTACGCCTGTAATCTCGCTTTCGTGTTCGCGTGCTGGTGTGCGAATGCGCTCCTCGCGTTCGCATGGCCGTCGTCCTCCTCGACGGCAGCTGATGCCGGCCGCTCAGCTCAACGACAGAGTGGCGGTATCCGGGAGGTTACGGATGAGAAGGGTTTGCCGAGTAGTACCACAGACTACTCGCAAGAATAGCGCGGACAAGTAAAATGCAATTCGGGGGTCTTTATTGCCTCTGTAAAAGAAAGTTACAGGTAATACGATCGCGAGGGTTAGTACACGTTGGACGTGCGGGCCGACTGCCCCGAATACACCCGAGTGTTTCCGAGCGGAGCCGCGCGCGAACGCAAGCGCGCGCACTCCTACTAATTCTCGGCCGCGCCGAGAATTCACCGGCCGATCGCGCGGTCTGCGATTGACGATGTTTACGCGGAGCACGACTTTGCTCCACGTAAACAAACGTAGCGCTCGAGAGCAGGCCGCTTGCCTGCTCTGTATGTACACACGCGCACACACGCACGCAAAGAAACGGGTCGCTTACCCGTTCCACGCGATGTATCGTGAACTCGACCTCGAGCCCGTGCTCGAGGCACCGATGTTGCACCACGCGGCGGCTCGTATCCGAGAGCCGCGACTCTCACCGCACGAGAGTCCGCGTCCGCGAGCTAAGGAGAGAGAGAGGAAGCAACGGAGAAATGGGGATACGCTCCCCACGTTCGTTACACGAGGCTCGACGCCAGGGAGTCGAGGCGCTCCTCGACTCCTCGCCGGTACGCGCCCGCACTCACAATCCTAATCGGGCGGTACTTACAGTGTTCGCAGCTTTGGCTCGTCCGAAGCTGCTACCTCGTTCACGCTCGCTGCTACACTCGCTCGTCTCCTGGATAAATCGCCGATTTTCCAATCTCCCACGCGCGCGCGTCCGTCGTCCCCGACGGCTCGAGAGAATCTCTCGAGCTTCCAAAATGGCCGCCGCTCCCGCGCGCCACGGCCTAACTCTACCTCTCGCCGCGAAGGCTCGCGACGGCGAGCAGGTACACGATAGTACCTCGCGTCACAGTGTAAACAAAGTTTTGTGATATAATGATAAATAAATTAATATAAATTAAAATGTAAAAGCATAAAATATATTTCTAATGTATTTTAAAAATTTATAAAAAGACTACATTTGAAAGGATGTTGTATACAATTTTTTTTAGTATGATAAAATAATATATAATTAAAAATGTAAAAGCATAAATAAATGTTGCAAAATTAATTTAATCATAGAGTATGTAAACTGCAAGAAAATGTGTAACTTAAATATAATAACATTGAAAATATGTTGTAAAAAAGCTTCATAATGTAATTATTTATTACTACATTATTACAGAAGTGAATAAAAGAATATTATTAAAATTTATTGTAAAAATTTTGAAAAAAGAATTGAACATTACTTATAGAAATATTTAATTACATCAGTTAGTAAGACGGACTTAATATGCTTCATTTTTAAGGCGTTTTGTAAATCAAAGGGAGCACATGATACTCAAACCTTTATGATATACACTTTTCACAAAAATTAAGGGAACAAATTTGGTGAGATGAGGTTGGTCAGCCAACAAGACGCCGATATATTAAAGAAATATTTAGATGTAATTCGTAAACGGATGGTAATACATATTAGAAGCAGAAAATGGGAAAGCACAGAGCGCACTCGTTTTTCCTTATGAAGTGAACCCTAGAATTGAGTCACGAAACAATTTTACTACTGAAATAAGTCTCTGCATAATTTATTTTTCGGCACATAAAAATATAATTTATACTAGAATGCTAATCAATATTCAAGGCAGAAAATAGAGACGCATTACATGCAGGCACCTTTCCTACGGAGTGAGGCCTAAAAGCAAGTCACGTAACAGCGAAAACCCATATTATTATTCACACCTAAATTTCCTGACAGGAAACGATCATACAAATTACTTTCAGTAGCCGAATTTTCTCAAGATTGGGCAATGGCGCATTGATCCCTACCGGAAATTAATGGAGAGGATTAAAGAGTATAAAAACCCTCGTCTAAGGGCAAGCATCGTTCAGTAGTATGGAATCTCCACGACGAGTAATAATCGTCCACGCCAGTTGTATTTACGAAGCTACCAGTCTACACCAGGGACGAGCCTCTCTGAGCATCGTCAAGAGTACGGGAGACCGCCTGCTGTGGACTTCAAATCTGGTACGCCGATCTCCCTGCCGAAAGAACGCAAGGAAAAGGCAACGGCCTATTACACAGCATTGGAAAAATGAGGATAGCAGCAGAGACTCCAATACCGGGCTAGCTGACTGATACACCGACGCAAACAAGGAAAGCTGCTTTCCATCGACAACAGAGAGAAAGAGAGAGAAAAACGAGCGAGCATCGACACCTTCGGCCCGGAGCAACGAGGGACAACGGAAGCGCTGCTACCTGCCGTGACCGGCCGGCTCCACAGTATTTTATGACTCCAAACTCACTTTCTAAAGTGGGTAAACATGTGCGTATGCGTGAGCATGTGCGTGTGTCGTGTTCATTATTGAGCGTTCTCTCCTTTACTCCTAATTCCAGTTTGCAATCTTCCTTGCATATTCGAAATGCAATTTCAGATCATCCGTTGAGGGATCTGACGCCAGACTCTTATTAAAGCGTTCTCTAATGCTGCTAAATTTTTTAAATTTGGATAATATTGATACAATCGGCGGCCCAATATGTTCCAGACGTGCTCAATGGGATTCAGATCAGGACTCATTGCCGAATGCCTTAGCAATCTAATGTTGTTTCTTTGAAAGAATTGGAGGGTTGCATTCACTGTATGAGGCCTAGCATTATCCTGCATAAAAATAAATTGATTCTTGTTGAAGATAACACATAAGGTCGCAAGATTGGGTCAATATAATGCCTAGCATTGAGAGTGTCTCGAACAGTTACTAAAGGAATTTGAGAATTCCGTGAAACTGCAGCCCAAACCATCACCTATCTTCCACCGTAAGCACTTATGGAACGAATAAAACGTTGTTCATAACGTTGTTGTATTCAAAGTCAAGCTCCAAGTCTTCGGTCGATACCATATAGGCAAAACCGAGACCCGTCAGAGAAAAAAATATTGTTCCAATTTCTCATTGACCAGTTTACATGGTCGCGAGCATACTGTAGACGAGCTCTACAATGTGCAACGGTCAACATCGGTCCACGGTCAGGTGCCGCTGTTAAAGTTGTTGTTGTCTATGTTGTTGACGGTTTGAAAAATTTCGGACGATGTCGATTAATGGAATGAAGGGATCTTGAAGAAGTGGTTGCTCTATATCGGCCTTGTCAAGCGCGTCGTTCATATGCATTTGTTTGTAGAAATCGGTTATAGGCACGAGATACAACTAAAGCACTTACGCCGAGTCGTTCCCGAACCTGCCGATATCTGTACCCATCCTGAACAAGAGTCACTAGCTGAGTGACTTCTGAGGCAGACAAATCTCGCCTGGGGGGCATTATGGCGTAAATTGAATTTGAAAAGCTGCTGTCAGTAATTTTTTTTTATTTACAAAAGGGTTCATTTTAAAAAAAACTGTTGGTTGCTTTTTTTTTACCAAAAAAGTTGAAAAATTTCAAAAAAAACTGTTTTTTTTTAACACGTGCATGCTCTGCAGAAAATGTAAGAATTTTGTTGCTCACAATTTAAGAGGTATCAACTTTAAATTTACATAATTAAAAAAAATTTTCATATTTTGGAAATTTTTAAAAAATTTTTATTAGACCTTTTTGTGCTTAATTAATCTTTAAAAAATTTCAAAATTAAGTAACAATTTAAAAAAGGAATCTATTGATTTTTAAAAAAAATTAAGGGTGTCAGCCTGGGTTAAATTAAAAAAAATACACTTTTCAGTATAATAGGTATAACAATTGTATTCATCGTGTTTGATTGCTGGAACATTTTACACTTTAACTACTCGCACAATTTAAGCTATTTATTCATTATTAAGATCCAAACAGTGTTCTCTACCTCTAGTACTGTTCCATCAAAAACATTAAAAATTTTTATTTATTTGTCAATTTGCCATAGCTTTTTTCTCAATAATGTAACTTATATGTCACCGGACCAGGTTTAAAATACTCTTCATTACCTGCACTTCAGATGTATTAGATCACTTTTCCTAAAAAGGTTATATAAAAAGTTATTGTAGACACTTTTTGTGCTAAATATTAATAATCTCCAATATTTTGCACGAAAATATTAATAATTAAAACACAAACACTCAAGGGCATAAATGGGCAGAAATTCTATTCAAAAATGTGTGATACACTTGTCTCGTATGGTGTATGTCGCGTCCACGAAACCGTCTCGCGTGTGTGTTCGTACCGACTAGTAACAATTTCACGCTACTCGCCAACGTTGCTCTCCACTAAAACTGATGTTTTCAGAATACTTTAATTTAATCAATTTGACTAAACGGATAAACGCCGGAACGGTCGAGAGGAAACGACAGCGCTGACTCCTGGTGACGAGAGTAAGGCCGAGAATCTCTGGAAGAGATCGGCGTCGAAAAAACTGTCCCTCGGCCTCTTGTTCCGTCCCTTTTATATCCGGACCATCAAGACGAGTGGAGGGGAACGGCCAGGCGCTCCAACTCGCGCGCCGGGGCAAGCCGTGGTGGGAGCGGGTGCGCGCGCCGAATTTCATGGGCGGTGCTTCCCGGCGCTCAGGAATGCGTCGCGGCCGACTCGAGCTCAGGAATGTAAATAATAAAGTTGACAGAATAGTTCCAAATGATATATTAAATAGTGTGAAATTAATCTTAACTGTAAATATTAAATTGTGTGAAATTAATCTTAACAACTGACGAACTTGAATTCGATGAATACCGTTTCTTCGATGTAATCGCGCCCATTCAATCCTCTTATCCC
The DNA here is from genome assembly GCA_018906775.1 of Sycophila sp. Sp_5. Classification (NCBI taxonomy): domain Eukaryota; kingdom Metazoa; phylum Arthropoda; class Insecta; order Hymenoptera; family Eurytomidae; genus Sycophila; species Sycophila sp. Sp_5. Next base: position 185,479 of record JACCID010000171.1, read on the forward strand.
TTCAAATCCACAATCTTTCTACTGCTACCACTACCACTACTACAACTCTCGAATTTCTACCTAAACTGCTAGTTTGAATTACAACTTCCAAAAACTACGAGAACTAAATTTCAAGATATGGAAGCGTCAGTACGAGTACTTATTCCTTAGTTTACGTTGCAAACCGCCGTCTTCATCAAGTCGCTAATCTCTTTCTCTCTCTAACACGAACGGTTTATCGACAAACGATCGGCGCGCAAGTTCGCATTAATCCGAGCGTATCGACCCGGACGACCCAAGTACTCATCCTTATCTTTATTTATCGCTATCTCGTCGAGCACAATATACACATAGCAGGTCAGCTCGACCGAAACGTATTCCCCTTCTCCATCCTCTACCTATATTTCACTTATTTAAACAAAAACTCCCGCACACCTTCATGATAAAAATAAGCGTACAACTGAATTTTAAAATGTAGTAAAGATCAATTATTTCTGAATTCTTCTGTTATTAACCATTTAAAGTTTTTCAAAATTGAAATTAGATTGGGACCTTTGTTTACAAAAAATATTGTCGCTTTCCAGAATTGTCATATTCCCAAATTTTCTTTGAGTTATTCGTATTCATATTCTTATAGGTATGTTTACTTAATTTGACATAAATATACAAGAAATGTATAAAAAATATAAAATAATCTTATTTTTAAGAGAAGCTTTTGATGTAACTCTAGGGAAATATTTCGACCGAAATTTGTATGTAATCTTGAAAATCATTGTTTTAGATTTAAAAGCTGTTTATAAAGTTTAAAATATGGTACTTTTCCGGCATTTTTATATATTTGCAATAACTTACCATAAACCATAAATGTTCAGATACCGTCATTGTTCCAATAAAATATTCTTCTTGATACATATAACCACTGCATTCCTTCATAAACGTTGAATTTGCAAGGTGTCCGTTAACTCTAATATCACCTTGAACAATTAATGTAGCTGCAGAATAAAATAATAATTTAATTGACGTAATTAATCCATTAGAAATAGGTCTCTCTCATTTCCAATATTAAAAATTAAATGTAGTATTATAGTCAAAGTTACTATAAATCAGAACATCCCGGTTAAAAAAAGGTTATATATATATATAAACTTGAACATATAATACATAGATAATCATATACAGGGTGTCAATTAAGTTCCGGGACGGCTAAATATTTTCAGAGGTAAAGTAATTCTGATAAAGGTCAAGGTCATTTCTTAAGTAACTTTCAACGAGGAATCTAATGGTGACATTCACTTTGACCTTGGACTTGACCTTGAAGGTTATTTCAAGGTCAACTGTTTTTTTTTTAAATAGGAACCCCCATTTTTAAGACTGGTAATCGATAGAGCGGGAAATTTTACATTCAGATACGTAATTAAGTCAGAGCTAGTGTTTGAACTTGAGGGTTACTCCAAGGTTATTTACACTCCAGCAAGGTTCTTAGATACCTCTGAATATTTTTGCAAGCGGTAAAGCTATTCCTCGTGTAACTTTCAACGAGGAACTCAATGGTGACCTTATACTTGACCTTGGACGTGACCTTCAAGGTTATTTCAAGGACACCTATTGTTTTTAATGGAAATCTTCATTTTTTACACTGGCAATCGATAGAGTGGGAAATTTCATTTCGAAAATAGTATTTGACGTGATCTTTAGAAGGTCAAATCAAGGTCAATTTTGGATAAACTGTCAAAACATTGTCGTATTCAAACTTTAGAGGATTTATGAAAGACTAAATGTTTGAAAAAGTTGTGAAACCAACAACATTGACCACCTTGACTTTGAGATCAGCTTTGCACATTATTTGGAGGTTCAAGCACTTTTTAAATTAATAACCTTACTATCGCCCTTATTCTTACTTTTAGCGTTACCCAGAAACAATGACGTGGACGTAGTAACTTCTGTTTCCTTTGGGGTGCTTGATTAACGTGAGTCCCCTTGCCTCTCGCGATTGGTTAGCGTGAGTTGAGGGTTCATGGGTTCGGTGTTTCAGGCTTTGACATTTATGTGTCCAACTTCAATCCGGTAGATTTAAAACCCATTAATTAACAAATCCATAAATTGCAAACTCATGAACCCTGAACTCATAATCTTTGAACCCTAAATCAATAAATTTAACACCCATATGGATAATAAACCCAAATACCTACAAATATAAATTCTAAAATTATCCCACAAACCGACAAACCTCCTATTCTTATTAAACAAGTTCTTTGTATGTTTAGCTCATTTTATAAATTGCGAATAAATTTCTGCGATTTTTTTCTAAGAAGTTTTTATATTTAATTCTGATTTTTTTTTAAATTTCTTTCTAAACTTTTAAATATTTTTTTTGTAAGAAGTTGAAGGTTTTCAGTTTGAGCACAGCCGTTAAACTTTGAATCATTAAGTAAAACGCAAAAGACTTTAGCACGCCAATCGTGAGAGGCAAGGGGACTCACGTTAATCAAGCACCCCAAAGGAAACAGAACTTACTACGTCCACGTCGTTGTTTCTGGGTAACGCTAAAAGTAAGAATAAGGGCGATAGTAAGGTTATTAATTTAAAAAGTGCTTGAACCTCCAAATAATGTGCAAAGCTGATCTCAAAGTCAAGGTGGTCAATGTTGTTGGTTTCACAACTTTTTCAAACATTTAGTCTTTCATAAATCCTCTAAAGTTTGAATACGACAATGTTTTGACAGTTTATCCAAAATTGACCTTGATTTGACCTTCTAAAGATCACGTCAAATACTATTTTCGAAATGAAATTTCCCACTCTATCGATTGCCAGTGTAAAAAATGAAGATTTCCATTAAAAACAATAGGTGTCCTTGAAATAACCTTGAAGGTCACGTCCAAGGTCAAGTATAAGGTCACCATTGAGTTCCTCGTTGAAAGTTACACGAGGAATAGCTTTACCGCTTGCAAAAATATTCAGAGGTATCTAAGAACCTTGCTGGAGTGTAAATAACCTTGGAGTAACCCTCAAGTTCAAACACTAGCTCTGACTTAATTACGTATCTGAATGTAAAATTTCCCGCTCTATCGATTACCAGTCTTAAAAATGGGGGTTCCTATTTAAAAAAAAACAGTTGACCTTGAAATAACCTTCAAGGTCAAGTCCAAGGTCAAAGTGAATGTCACCATTAGATTCCTCGTTGAAAGTTACTTAAGAAATGACCTTGACCTTTATCAGAATTACTTTACATCTGAAAATATTCAGCCGTCCCGGGACTTAATTGACACCCTGTATAACCGTACATAACAATATATGATCACGTATTTTAACCCATTAAGGACCAAATGGACGTTTCTTTTTGTCTGTTTTCAGTGGCTATATTCAATATGAAATAGATCCGAAAAAAATTGAGATAAGTCATTTTCGATGTAAAATTGTCTGAACTTTCGATCTATGCTGTCAGAATTTTGGAAAAATACATATTAAAAAAATTATAATTGTTTATTTAACAAAAAGCATGAAATTTCGAACAAAAGGTTGGCTTTATCGAGCATTTTCGGATCGAAATCAGTCTAGGATTTTAATGATTACGCAAATTTTTCGTCCATAGACCCTGACCTTTAAATGCACTACAGAGTTTTTCCAAATTTAACATGGCGGCGCTCAATATGGTGGCCTAAAGATAAAATTTTTTGCCTATTCTAGTATTTTTGAATAAAACAACTTGTTCGTGATGGATGATCGCGAAAATTAATTTGTGGGGTTTTTTTGAATTGCTGATAATGAATTGGCTATTTATTTTTCAAAATTCAAAATGGCGGATCCAATATGGCTGACAAAATTTTTCAAAATTGTTGATATTTTCTGAAAATTGATATACGGGGTTTTCGGAATCGCTGATTATAATTCTGCTATTCATTTTTTCAGCGGGCAAAAATTTTTTAAATTGTTCAAATCCCATGAAAAATGGTACTTGATTTTTCTGGGTCGTTGATGATGAATTTGCTACTTGTTTTTTATCAATTTTGAGATTGAAGGAATAATATTGCTATTAGTTTTTCTAAATCCATAATCTAAAATCAAGGCTAAGCCTCTTTGGCTGATTATGAATTACTATTTTTCCAAAATCAAAATACTGGATCTAATATAGTGAGAAAATTTTTATGAAAATAAAATAAATAGTCTGTATTACAAAATTATTGTCAACTAATCTGTGCAAAAATATTATTAGACTCTTTTATTTTGAAAAGAGGATACAACACAGCTTGAAATTATTTTTTGCACATCATATTTTTATACAAATTATGACGTTGATATTCAGATAGTCACGACATATAACAATATATTATCACTAAAATCGGCATATTTAAATAAGTATATTATGTAACAACGTTACTTTATAACCCCTAAATATTACATTATTATATTTTACTGTTTTACATCCTGAATATATCGAACATTTTGTTCAATGTAAAATGTTTTAGTTTGATGACCTATTTCAGTTTTTTTTTCCTGAAAGATACTGGATATAAATTTTATTTATTTTTTCATATAATATCCAAAATATTTTGACAACTTAGAGTTTGAAAAGTGGTATTAGAGGATATGAAATAATTTTAAAATGTCATCAAAACGCCTAAAGCGATCTCGTGGTGAAAATATTGAAATCGAAGAGGGTGAAAATGGAGGATGTAACGCTATTTACCTACCGAACATGAATGATTCTGGAGATTCTGATTCGGATTCAGAGACGAATGCTGAATCCGATGCAGAAGTTCGACATTCAAATAATTTTCAAGGAGTATCTAAGGTGTCATTTCATCGAGTATTCGATAATTACACGGAAAATCAATCGCAACTAGAACCAGAGCATACTTATGAATGGGTTCATGGACAATATAAATATAATGAATTCCTGAAAAATGAGAATTTGCTTTCTGATAGTACGAAAAAAATGATAAGTAACTCATCTGCAGCAGAATTATTTGAGTTCGATATATTCAGGATGTAAAACAGTAAAACATAATAATGTAATATTTAGGGGTTATAAAGTAACGTTGTTACATAATATACTTATCTAAATATGCCGATTTTAGTGATAATATATTGTTATATGTCGTGACTATCTGAATATCAACGTCATAATTTGTATAAAAATATGATGTGCAAAAAATAATTTCAAGCTGTGTTGTATCCTCTTTTCAAATAAAAGGGTCTAATAATATTTTTGGACAGATCAGTTGACAATAATTTTGTAATACAGACTATTTATTTTATTTTCATAAAAATTTTCTCACTATATTATATCCAGTATTTTGATTTTGGAAAAATAGTAATTCATAATCAGCCAAAGAGGCTTAGCCTTGATTTTAGATTATGGATTTAGAAAAACTAATAGCAATATTATTCCTTCAATCTCAAAATTGATAAAAACAAGTAGCAAATTCATCATCAACGACCCAGAAAAATCAAGTACCATTTTTCATGGGATTTGAACAATTTAAAAAATTTTTGCCCGCTATATTGGACTCGCCATTTTGAATGATGAAAAAATGAATAGCAGAATTATAATCAGCGATTCCGAAAACCCCCGTATATCAATTTTCAGAAAATATCAACAATTTTGAAAAATTTTGTCAGCCATATTGGATCCGCCATTTTGAATTTTGAAAAATAAATAGCCAATTCATTATCAGCAATTCAAAAAAACCCCACAAATTAATTTTCGCGATCATCCATCACGAACAAGTTGTTTTATTCAAAAATACTAGAATAGGCAAAAAATTTTATCTTTAGGCCACCATATTGAGCGCCGCCATGTTAAATTTGGAAAAACTCTGTAGTGCATTTTAAAGGTCAGGGTCCATGGACGGAAAAATTTGCGTAATCATTAAAATCCTAGACTGATTTCGATCCGAAAATGCTCGATAAAGCCAACCTTTTGTTCGAAATTTCATGCTTTTTGTTAAATAAACAATTATAATTTTTTAATATGTATTTTTCCAAAATTCTGACAGCATAGATCGAAAGTTCAGACAATTTTACATCGAAAATGACTTATCTCAATTTTTTTCGGATCTATTTCATATTGAATATAGCCACTGAAAACAGACAAAAAGAAACGTCCATTTGGTCCTTAATGGGTTAATATACATCGATGCTAAGTTTGCATCAATTTAATATTAATGATAAAAAAAATGTATACAGGAGCATGTATTATTAATAAAATATTTACTTCACTGTTGTATAAACAACTAAAAATAAGTACATATACTGTACATATACTGTAGTTGTTCAACAAAACAATTGCAGATTTGTATACGGGAATATATAATTTTTTTTTACTTCTGAAAATAATACATATATGTACCTCGATACTTTTACTATTGCACAAGATCATCTTATTTGTCATTCAATAACAATGACAAAATTAAAAGATATTTTGCCAATTATAGTGAAAAATATCCTGGACATCATAAATTTGGAAAATATTGAATATTCGTATCCAGATGCTCGAGTAAATAATTATATTTCTAAAGATCCAAATCATTTGAAAAAAGTTTTGTGAATTAATTATACTGATTATTTTTTTAATAATTACGATATTGAATCTGTGGCTTCTCAACAAGCATAACTCCACATTTGTGTGTTTTCGAGATATTTCAGTTTTTAATTTTAGAGTATCCTTTTACCAGGAAAAAGAACATAATTCATTTTTACCAAGAACAAATAAAATTAATTTTTTTTGTCTACTCAATGAAACTGGTATTTTAAAACAAACTTGGAGCTACTTTTTTGATAATTTTTTAGCCAATTTCGCTGATGTGAAATGAAAAAGGACCCGGCAAACGGTCGCGACATATGCTTAATCTTAATTATTTCAAAATTTAAGTTAAGCCCTTTTGCAGGGCCCAAGTAAAAAAAATATATACATCATTATATACAGGGTGTTCGAAATGTTCCGGACCCCCCACTTATAACATAAAGTAAGCATTTTGGAAAAAAATGTTAAATACAAAAGTTGTTAAGTTTTGAAGGTTGAACTAAATGATGACCTTGGATTTGTTATTGGTTATCATTTTCAAGATCATTTAAAGGTCATCTTCATTTTTTTAAATAGGGACCCCTATTTTTTATTTCAGATTCTGAAAGAGCACAAAATTTTACATTTGGATATGTACCCACGTTATGGCTCAAAATGACCTACAGAGGTCATTTAGTGGTTAAATGATTATTTAGTAGCAGAAAGCCAAGAAATCCCGATTATTAAGAACTTTGGGTGTATTTGACGAAAAGAAAAAAAAAATTTCGTACTTTAATACTAAAGTACATAATTTGATTTTCTAGGACGAACTTTATGGTCACTTTAAAATTGGCCTTCATTTTTAAGGTCATTTGAAAGTTATCTTCAGCTTATTAAAAAGGGACTCATTTTGTATTCTGGATTCTGGAGGAGCATTAAATTTTAGGTCTGGAGATATGTACAATATCCACGTCATGGCTCGAAATGATCTACATAGGACACTTGGGGGTTATTAATTTCAAAAGCAAAATAATCTAACCGTTTTACATGAACAGTTTTTATTGCAATAATTTTTTGCAAGGGTTACGAGTTTCTACGCATGATTCATAGCATTTTCAGGATCGTTACTTGTACCTTAGAAGATTTTGCTCACTATTCTTTTTAGGAATCAGTTCATTTCTGATGCTGCAATGGGGGTCCTCAATAAATGATTGTAATACGTCTAAGCTCTTTTCATCATTAGACGATGATTTGGATCTACCTGATTTAGGACGATCTTTAATACCACCTGTCTCTTCAAAACGTCTAATTGTACGAATTACGGTACTTTTTGAAATAGGGTTGTTTTCTTCAACTCTGAATGTTTCATTGAATAAACGATGTACCTGTTTGTAACCTCTCTCTTGATCACCCCACCCTCGCATCATCAACAAAGATATTCTTTCTCGTTCAGTAAGATGTGCCATTTTTCACTACGATTAAAAGTACAATTATTGAAAATTAATACAATTATCTGAATTCCGAAGTAAGAGAACTTCACTTAACTCTTGAAAACAGAAAAGTAAATAGGAGTAAACAATTGTTAATTAACAATTATAAATGAACTGATTCCTAAAAAGAATAGTGAGCAAAATCTTCTAAGGTACAAGTAACGATCCTGAAAATGCTATGAATCATGCGTAGAAACTCGTAACCCTTGCAAAAAATTATTGCAATAAAAACTGTTCATGTAAAACGGTTAGATTATTTTGCTTTTGAAATTAATAACCCCCAAGTGTCCTATGTAGATCATTTCGAGCCATGACGTGGATATTGTACATATCTCCAGACCTAAAATTTAATGCTCCTCCAGAATCCGGAATACAAAATGAGTCCCTTTTTAATAAGCTGAAGATAACTTTCAAATGACCTTAAAAATGAAGGCCAATTTTAAAGTGACCATAAAGTTCGTCCTAGAAAATCAAATTATGTACTTTAGTATTAAAGTACGAAATTTTTTTTTCTTTTCGTCAAATACACCCAAAGTTCTTAATAATCGGGATTTCTTGGCTTTCTGTTACTAAATAATCATTTAACCACTAAATGACCTCTGTAGGTCATTTTGAGCCATAACGTGGATACATATCCAGATGTAAAATTTTGTGCTCTTTCAGAATCTGAAATAAAAAATAGGGGTCCCTATTTAAAAAACTGAAGATGACCTTTAAATGACCTTGAAAATGATAACCAATAACAAATCCAAGGTCATCATTTAGTTCAACCTTCAAAACTTAACAACTTTTGTATTTAACATTTTTTTCCAAAATGCTTACTTTATGTTATAAGTGGGGGGTCCGGAACATTTCGAACACCCTGTATATAATTCATATATATATATATGGATTTTAACCTCCCGGGTAAAAAAAGCTTATATATGATCATATACGCTTATATAAATAATACTCAATATATAATTATATCAAGAATTGGGCCTTATATGTATAATAATGCAGTTATCGACCTCCCGGAAAATTGTACAGCGACCCTGGAAGGCCGCAGTTTTTCAGGGGGGCAGGGGTCAGCATTCAAACATACTATTATTATTCCCAAATTAAAATTAGATTTATTAATTCCGAAGGAAACTGAAATAATAAATGACACAAATGACCATCTCTCACCAAAAAATAAAACATAGTAACACTGTCAAAATTATAATCATATGCTCTATATGTATTGCATTAGTAAGTATATGCGCCCTTAGCATGATAGCGTATTACAAACCCAAGGAAATAAATTGTAAAACCGAAAATAAAACTAAAAGATATACTGTACGTTTAGATCCAGATTTTAAATGCGAATTTAACGCTTTGGAAAATTCGGTATCAAATAATAAGTATTCTAGACAAAACAGTCATCAACCTCGATTGAATTGAACGATTAAACAAAAATGAATGAATTTTTTTTCTTTTTCAGCTCCTCTTTTTTCCTATGCTTCTCGTACCTTTTCCATTATAATTTTATACATTTAGGCTAGATTTCTTTGTATTAGGGTTTAAAATTATTGAAAATATTGTAATACTAAATAAAATTAACAAAACATAAATAAAATACAAAAAAGAAAAACAACAACAAACAAACAAACAAAATAAAAGTATAGTAAAACTTGCGCTAGGGAGCACTCTCCCGATGCCAAGGCGGCGCTGGCGCGCGCATTCTCTCCGCAGGGGAGAAGGATGCGGCGTTTCGTCGCCCCGCGACTCGAGTCTTCGGGGGCGGGCGTGTGACGACGGCACCTGAGTGGCGCCGCAGTCATCGCGCATTACCCTGCATGTCGCACATGCAGGCTTCCCGACGCTCGATCTCGCGTGAAAGTCGCGTTACCATAAGGCTTTACTGTCTATTGATATATCTGTATTTCGTATTATTCTATGTCGATAACAAACACCATATCTACAAGTCGTTGGCGCAGGCTTCGCGTCAGCTTCCAATCAACTAATGGAAGGAAGGTTGCGTGCCATGTGCGTAGAGAGATAAGCTAAGTAAATTCTCTTGTAAAAGTTCTAATGAACTGATTGATTCTCTATTAAAATCGATTATTGGAAGGTAAACGCCCCAAATTTCGAAGTATAAATAGAGCGTAAAATAGAGGACCGGAGCTCAGTCTTATATCCGAAACAGGCCGTCACTCTGCCTCTCCGAGTACCGAAATTCTGTCTATTTTAACTTAGAATTATTTCGAGAGTCTGTATTTCAAAAGTATATTTAAAACTAAAGTCAGATGTGCTATTTGTATAACCAGTATTTATTCTGAACAATAAATTCAATTATTAAACTATATTCGGCCAATCAATTATTTCAAGGGCATCCGAATTTCCCGCCGAAAAGGACTCGCTGCCGTACCGAGCCTATCAGCAGCGCCAGTGTTCGTACCGACTTCTCAACAAGACGTTCGTAAACTCCGCAAAGGTAATTATTTATTTATTACAAATGAATTACTCTGTCTGTGCATGTTCATGATGCTTTTATCCGCAATCCCTAGTATATCGCTAACGCGTTGACTACATACGAGGAACGCGGAATTGTTCATTAATTCTCGCGCCACACACACACACACTAGCTTACGAGGCTCGACGTAACAAATGGAAGCACTAAAAATTGAAAACAAATTACTAAAACAACTATACAAAGAAACTCAGGATAAAAATAACTTATTCAATGAATTACTAGAAAAAGAAAAATTATCTACCAAAACAAATAATAACAACAAAATAATAAACACATATGCGGAAATACTAACGAACACTAAACCAAATCCAAAAAGAATAAGAAAATTAATTGTTAAAAAAATAATGACAGTAACATTAACTTAGAAAAAGAAATAACATATTATTTAACAAAAGACAAACATTCCAACTAAAAGTGTGATAAAAAAAAAATAAGGACACAATAGAACATAAGAACAAAGATAGTGTTAATTCGATAGAACAAATTTTGTGCAATAAACTAAAAAATAATATAAAAGTGGAAAAAACTCAAATTAAGAAACCAATTATAAAAATCATAAATAATGATAAAACAATTAAAGATAATAATGAGCTGGAACATGATATTAATACAAGAAATTTCATAAACTTGAAGAAAAATGTAGAGTTCTTCATACATTTGTAAATGTTCGCGATTTCTCCATTCGAATTGCGCGCGCTACAAACTCGGCAGTGCCAGATGGCGCTGAGAAATTGCGCGCGCACTCAGGCGAGTCTTCGCGGCAAGATAGCGTCCCTCGACGCCATCATCGCTCTCTTTACAGCCAGCTCTGAAAGAACAAGGACTTGCTCTCTACTTTTAAGGCTTTTTCGATCCGCTCAACCCCGCTTTTTTCATCAACCAGCTCAACTATTGTATCACCTCACTTGCACTGCAATTTCCAGCTCATCGCCACATAGCACCAGCTCATCTTTCAAGATTCAGCTCAGTTACACATCTCCCACATACACAAACACAGAGGTTAAGGTATGTTCGCCTATACTGGAGGCGCAATAAATCAAAGTGCTCAAAAACGAAGTGTATTTATTTATTGTCCCCGCCCGCTGTAACTACCCAATCCTTTAGGGCTGAATAAAATTATCAATCAAGCAAAGGAAGATTTCGACAAAAAACAATTACAATCAAATACAAATAATTCTAAAAATCTATGGAATTTAATTAATATCAAATTAGGCAAAAATACAAACAAAAACTCAAACATCAATTACCTAATAGAAAAAAACACAAAAATTACTGATTCTAAAATTATTGCTGACAGTATGAATAATTTCTTCCGTAAGGTAGGCAAAACTCTGGCAAACAAGATAGTATTACCACAAAATGAGAGCATATAGATGCCCGTAAGAAATAATAACAGTATATTTTTGAACCCGACTAATCAGCAGGAGATAATACAAATTATTCAGAGCCGAAAAAACACAAAAGGAGGAAACAATGGAATCAACTCAAAAGTAATAAAAACACTGAGCACAGTGATATCGATGCCATTAGCCCACATTTTTAACAATGTATTGAACAGGGGGTTTGGCCAGAAGAATTGAGAATAGCAGAAATTATATCAATATATAAAGTTAAAGAAAAACACCTAACAACAAATTACAGGCCTATTTCCTAGATATCATACGTAGCAAAACTTTTTGAAAAAATCTTACACAAAAGATTACTGGATTTCTTCAATAGACATAATTTATTTTTGGATAAACAATTTGGATTTAGGAAAAACAGAAGCACTAAAGATGCACTGAGTTCCATATCAAATATAATATACAATCAACTGGTCAAAAGAAACAGTTGCAACAACATTTCTGTATCTGGCGAAAGTTTTTGACACTGTAAATCATAAAATTCTAATAGAGAAATTATTCAATTATGGCATACGTGGTAATGCTCTTAAATTAATAAAAAGTTATTTAACAAACCGAAAGCAAAGGGTTAAAGCCAACAGCAATTCAGTGAATATCAACATATTGAAATGGGAGTGCCTCAAGGGACGATCCTTGGTCCACTTCTATTTATAATTTACATTAACGATATGCTGGGTATAATACCTGAAGGTTCAATTCTGTCATTTGCAGATGACAGGGCAATTGTAGTGACAGGAAATACCTGGCAACAAGTGGAACATGATATGAACAACTTTTTGAGATAAATATAAACTTGGCTTGCTCTAAATAGATTATCACTCAACACAGACAAAACAGTTTACATAGAACTTGGCCACAATATTAACAGTACACCTAAAAATATAAACATAAAAATCAATGATAGCATTATTAATAGAGTAGAAAATCATAAATATCTTGGTATAATATTCGACAGTTACATGAGATGGGATACCCCACACCAAAAACTATACCCCACCTTTCTCTCTTTCTTCTTTACTAGAATTAGTGTAGTATTATATCGAGCCAAGCCAGCGTACAGGAAAGCTTTTCCTCTGTTGGCTTATATTTTTCTTATAACTTGTATATATACCGGGTGATTCATTTTAATTGCCCGAGGCAAATATCTCGAAAAGTACGGGAGATGGAAGAAAACGTTAAATGTAAAAGTTGTAGGGTTCAGAGGGGAAAATCCAATGGTGACCTTGACCATGACCTTGGGGTCAAGTTTCAAGGTCATTTCAAAGTCAAAGTAGTTTTTTTAAATAGGAACACCAACTTTTGACCTCGGAAATTAAAGGAGTGGAAAATTTTACATTCAAACATGATGTTATGTCATGGGGTCCAGTTGACCTCTGCAGTCGCATCAAGGTCAAATCAAGCTGTATACACAATTCGTAGGCCAATATCTTGAAAAAAGCAAAGTTGAGAAAAGCTTTAAATACCAAATTTGTAAGTTCTTGAGGGTGAAATGCATTAATGACTTTGAGCATGTCCTTGGTTATTTAAGGTTTTGATGGATGTTCATCCAACCATTTAAAGCAAGATTGATGTTCATCCGACCAATGAAGGCAAGATGGTTGCCCAGCCAGCCATTTAAGGCAAGATGGTAGCCCAGCCAGCCATTTAAGGCAAGATGGTTGCCCAGCCAGTCATTTAAGGCAAAATGGGGGTTCAGCCAGCCATTTAAGGCAAGATGGGGGTTCATCCGGCCATTTAAGGCAAGATGGGGGTTCATCCGGCCATTTAAGGCAAGATGGTTGCCCAGCCAGTCATTTAAGGCAAGATGGTTGCCCAGCCAGCCATTTAAGGCAAGATGGGCGCTTATGCAGCCTTTTAAAGTGGACGGTAGCTGATGCAGCTAACTAATTAAGGCAACATGGTGTGATCATCCAACTAGTCAAGGGTGAATGATGAAACTTTCCTGTCAGTTGTAGCAGACTGGGCTACGTATTGAAATACATACGCACGTTCTAAAATACTCGGTCTAAAGTAAATTTTCGAATGTGCCTCCATTTTGATCAATACATAGCCGTACTCGTCTTTCGAATGCATTTACAGTTATTCTGAGTACGTTCTCTGATATGCTTCGACACGCCTGTCTGATCCTTTCTTTGTGGTCTTCTGGTGTCGTACGAACAGTCGAATAAACAATATTTTTCAAATATCCCCATAGAAAAAAATCTGGCGGCGTTAGATCCGGTGATCTTGGTGGCCAAGCTACTGGTCCACCTCGGCCAATCCAGCGATTTGGGTAATTTAAATTTAAGAATTCTCTCACAATATGGGCGAAATGGGCCGGCGCACTATCCTGTTGTAACCACATCCTTTCAATGATCTCTTCATCTACTTCTTGTAACATAGCAGGTGACTCATTTTGCAGTAAGTGTAAATATGCTTGTTGTGTAACATTTCCGTCAAAGAAGTAACGACCTATAATATGGCCATTTAGAATACCACACCAAACTTTTACCTTCCATCGATGTTGATGATCTACATGACGAACCCAATGAGGATTATTTTCAGAATAATAATGACTATTATGATGGTTCAGTTCTCCATCACTTTGAAATATAGCCTCGTCACTAAACATGGTATGGAAGAAGAACATGTGATCAGCCTGTTGACCCAAAGCCCATCTGCAGAATCTCACCCGCAAAACTTTATCTTCATCAGAAAGGGACTGATTAAGTGAGATATGGTAAGGATGATAGTGATTCGCTCGCAAAATTCTACAAACTGTTGCCTGTGATATATCCAACTCTCTACCAATTTGTCGTTGACTTATGTGCAGATTCATGACTACCATCCCAAGGACTGTTACAATAATAGCTTCGTCATTGTTTAAAGGTTTCTTCCTGCGTTTACGTTTTAGCTCTCCAGCCCTACATTTTTATATCAGTCGCAAAATAGTTTTGTGGTCAGGATGACGTCTATTCGGATATCGTTCTGCATACTGTCGAGCTGCTTCTCTTGCATTGTTCCCACAAAAACCATAAACAATATTCATATCGATGATTTCTGTCGGAGGATAGTCTGCCATTTTGATAATAATCACAAATGTTTTCGAGCTTTCTGACTAAATATGAGACAAAAAAAGTGAAAGAGATATTGCAGAATAAATGCTCTGGGGATATTATGATTGCCTATTAGATTTGCTAGAGAAAATTATTGATACAGATCAATACCAAGCATCTCTGTCAGTACGTTATAGCATTATTCATACTATCGCGTTAAAATCCAGTATCGACTCATTGCGCGCCGCCTCGTTATGCCTCATGGCTCACCGCTTCGCTTGCGGACACCGCGGTCCGGCTACCGCGACATAGTAGTCGCTCCGCGCTCGCCGCATCGACTAACTAGGAGAGTGTCTCAACTTTGGGTCACCGATTGACCTGAAATTGACAGGGCTTGTTGGGGATACTTTCAATAGAAAGTATGCGCAGCCCCAGGGTTCGATGGCCCCTCGTACCCAAGCCAGAGCACATTGAGTATCCGTAATTTAATATAATAAATTAATGCACCAATAGCATTATAAAACTTAATATTAGTATTCCACTATTTTTTAACTATTTTAAATAAATAATAAGTATTAGAAAATGTACCTTTTAGCTATTATGCAGAAGTTCCATGGCGAATACCTGCATACTTGGCTGCAAATAGTAAAACGGAAAAGTTATTTAATTATTATTATGGTGAAACCTTTCCGTTACTTCTATCTTGTATGTTTCTTTTTTGCGTTGTATTCTATCTAATCACATATAAAAAACAATGATGTTACAAAGTGTAATGAACGTTATAAACATAAAATAGTTTACTACTTGCATATTTTTTCTTTGGCTTAATAAAATCACTGGCCTGACTCGTAAATCATTACTTTTGCTTTGTTCTAATATATTGAAATCTATAATAACAAACAAAGAATCAAACTCTTTGAAAATACAAAAATATTTAAAATAGAAAGGTTATACGTATCTGATCCTGTAGAAGATTCTCTGCCATAAATGATTTATTAACCTCAGCCTTTGACGTATACTTGGCCTTGGTTACCGTGTACTTAATGAAATAATATAAATAATAATCCATGCTATTAACTTCTTTAATAAATTAATTAAAATTTAATTATAAATTATTTAAAAAATATTAGCAATATAAACTTTAAGTATGAGGGAAGTTTAATAAAATTATTGTATTTATAATAAAGAAAAATATATTTATTGATAAATAAAAAATAACGATAAAAAATAATTTTAAATCATTTATAGATTTTTATAATAACTCGTGCACTGAAGAGGGTGTGAATAATCATAAAAGCATTTAAAGCAAAAGCTTTCTCGGCACCAAGCACAGTTAATAAAATACAGAGACCCACATCTGCATTTAGAAGTTGTTTTTCCTGAAAAGCAGACATCATTCACATTCATAAATATGTCTCTGTCACTAATCAATTTTGCAGAGTACCAGGAATATTGAAGCATGTTTTTAAATATTGAAGCAGATAGCTGATTATGAACTATGGCGTGGATCTTGATGGCATCTTCTCTTGTGTTGATTTGACGTTTTTCTTCAATTAAAATACTGCAATTTTGAAGTTTTTTAATGAAATATTTTATTTGTCTATGCAAATAAGTGTCCAAAGGCTGACAAAAAGCAGTGCAGTTTGGTGGAATGTATTTTACAGTACACGATGATTCTCCTACATCATTTTTGAATTTGTAAAACAATTTTTCTTGACTTTGTTTTTTCCAAGAGTCTAGAATTAGAATAAAATTTTCACCTTTGACATAATCTAATAAAACAGAAGATGTATACTCATCAAATAAATCAGTTGATAATTTTCCTGATTTGGAGCAAGTGATTTGCAAATTTTCATATTTTATCATTGCCTCATTTATTAGTTCTTGGACACGTGGACCAAATCTCCCTGTTGGTTCTTGCAGGCGCAGAAACACTTTTGGCAATAGCTTTCCAGATGCTGTTATGGAGTATTGTGCAGTGTACGTATGAGTAACTTTATTTAAGTCTCCTAAATAAACTTCAACTATTTTTTCTCCCACGTGCTCCAAAGTTCGTTGAATATTAGATCTGTATTCACAGCCCATTTGATCCGTGTTAATAACGAAATCATTATCAAATGCTGATGTTATTTCTCGACATTCAGACTGAAATTGTGCAGAAATTTCTTGAATATCTTCTAGTGATCTTCGTTCAGTTTTTTTAATATATTTAGTGACCTTCCGTTGACTGATTCTATGAGTTTTCTTGAAGCGATTGACCCAACTACTCGATGCCTGGAAAGTAAAGTGTGGCGAGGCAAATTGCATTGAACATTACAAAGCCCATTGCTGTAAATCTCTTGTAGTTACTGGATCTTTATTTAATCGAGCTTCTGTAAATCTGTCTAAAGTCCACTTGTTAATGGCATTCATTTTATCATATTTAGATCCACCCTGCAGAACATCTTTCTCGAATCGACGAATCTCATCTTTTCTTGACAGCCACCGTCCTACGTGACTTTGTAAGGAAGCTAGTTTCCACGTTGGATGTTCTCTCAATAAATTCACAGCCTTTATTTTTTTATCCAGAGGCACCAAGGCAAATTTACTTTTTTCACTCTCTGGTTCATAATCAGATTGGCTTGATTTTGGTGACTCTGATAGTTAAAAGATATAGAAAAAAGTATGTTAAAAAAATCATTTTATAAAAATAAATTATATAAAATTTTATTTTTACCAGAACATTGAGTTTTAAAATTTTCTTCACTACTTTGACTACAATTAGAACTTGGACCAGGAGCATCAAGAGTCTCATCCAGTTCAAATAATTCTTCTTCATTCACTACTTTAAGTTTTGCAATATAATCAATCAATAAATTTGCCATATTCTTCCCCAAAAGCAGCACATTTTCAGAAACAGATTCACAAATTTCGGTGTGAATAATTCCTTCTATTTTTAAAATGTTGATACATTCATTTACAGCAGCAGTAATTATCTCCACTGAAATCAATGTATTGCTGCACCCTTGTCCTAACTCCGAATCCCACTCCATCATTAAACTTTATTAATTAAAATATATGTATTTTTTTAATAAATAATGATCAAGGAAAAAATCTGTTAGAAAGTATTAGACAAATAAAATAAGTAACATAAATATAGTAAAAAAATGTAGAAATATATATATATTGTAACGGGGTTGCCTTTGACTGATTCACCTCGTGGAGGAGACCTGTCTCCGCGAGATGGGTGCAATGGGGCACGCACGAGTGCCCCGTGAGGTCCTTACCTCGGGGTGCGCGCGAGCACCCGACGGCGAATATACGTCGCCGCGGCCCGTATACAACGTGAGAGTACGCCTGTACTCTCACTTCTTGTACTCGCGTGCTGTCGCACGAACGCGCTCCTCGCGTTCGCGTGGCTGTCGTCCTCCTAGACGACAGCTGATGCCGGCCGCTTAGCTCTGCGATAGAGTGGCGGTATCCGGGAGATTAAGGACGAGGAAGGTTTGTCGAGTAGTCCCACGGACTACTCGAGAGAATGACGCGAACAAGTAAAAAGCAAGTCGGGGGCCTTTATTGCCTCCGTAAAAGAAATTACAAATGTCCGCGCCCCGGAGAAATTAGTAGATGAAGGGGGGCGCGAGCCGAATGCTCCGAACGCGCCCGAGTGTAGCCGAGCGGAGCTGCGCGTGAACGCGCGCGCTCCTACGAATTCTCGGCCGCACCGAGAATTCGCCGGCCGATCGCGCGGTCTGCGATCGGTGATGTTTACGCGGAACAACGACTTTGCTCCACGTAAACAAACTTTTGCGTCTGAGAGCAGGCCGCTTGCCTACTCTACGCGTACACACACGTACGCACGCACACGAGGGAACGGGCCGCTTGCCCGTTCCACGCAATGTACAACAAATTCGGCCTCGAGCCCGTACTCGAGGTCTCAATGCCGAATTACGCGGCGGCTCGTCTACGAGAGCCGCGACTCCCGCCGCACGAGAGTCCGCGATCACGAGCTACGGAGAGAGAGAAAGAACGGGGGAAACGTTCCCCGCTTTCGACGAACTAAGGTTTCCGCTCGAGAGTCGAGGCGCTCCTCGACTCTTCGCCGGTACGGGCCCGCACTCGCTACAAAAGTCGGGCGGTACTTACAATTGTAGCAGCTTTGGCTCGTCCTCGGCTGCTACCTCGAACGCTCGCCTCTCGACGCTCGCCTCCTCGGGATTTCTAGTCGCCCTCCGGGTCGCACCCTCGCACACGCATCCGTCGTCGCCGACGGCTCGAGAGAATCTCCCTCGAGATTCCCCACATGGCAATCTCTCCCCCGCGCGCCGGCTCAGCCTAACCTAAGCCGCGCTCGCGCCCGCTCGCGCCAGCTCGCGACGACGCGAGGGTACCCCGCAGTAACCCGCGTCACAATATATAGAATAATAATAAGGTAATAATAAATGTAATAAATAATGAAAAAAGAAAGAGTATAATATCTCACAAAAGACTTAAAAGCGAATTTAAACAAAAAAAAATCCTCTATTATATTAAGTAGCTTAATTCCAGGGTTTTTTTTTTCCGACCACTTTTCACGTCTTTGACCGACGATACTTGTAGATGATGTAACTTGGTCCAGGAATATTTTTTCCGCTTCGATTTTTTTCTCAATGACCAAGTGCGGGGTGGGCTGCCCTGTAGACGATGTCCCGTCGTCCTGCGGGTGTTCCTGGACACCTGGACATCGTCTACAGGAACAGCGCCCGATTTTTTTCTCAATGATGAAGTGCGGGGTTGGCTGCCTTGTAGACGATGTCCCGTCGTGCTGCGGGTGTTCCTGGACACCTGGACATCGTCTACAGGAACAGCGGCCGATTTTTTTCTCAATGACCAAGTGCGGGGTTGGCTGCCTTGTAGACGACGTCCCGTCGTCCTGAGGGTGTTCCTGGACACCTGCACATCGTCTACAGGAACAGCGGCCGATTTTTTTCTCAATGACCAAGTGCGGGGTGAACACACGTGTTCAATTTTATGACTATAACGTTCCCTTTTATCATTCTGTTAACATAAGCATCCAAACACATTCTAAAAGTATAATTGTCTTATTAGATATTAGGCCTAGTACACAATAAAAGAATTAGAGCAGCAGAATAACAAAAGACATAGTATAGCACCTTTGCCGGACACTTGCGGTAAGGAGTAGGAATATGTAAATAAGGGGGGGCAGAATAAGGAATTAAGTAGATCTACGGCGAAAATAAGAAAATAAGACATCTTATTCTCGTAACATATTATTTACGTATTTACGTAATTATCTGTTAATGTAACTAAAACTATTCGTTGTGTTGTTTCTACCTTAAAGTCTAATTTATAAAAAAAATCATCTATTATTTATAATATTTTAAAAAATTTGTATTAAATTTATTTATATTAAATAAAATGTATTTTATTATAATCATTTAATTGATAAAATGTTATAAAAAATTAAAATTTTTTTCACTTTAAACAATTAAATTTAAAAAATTAATTATTTTCAACATAAATTCAAAAATTATGAACATTATCTTTATTCAGTAGATATAACTGAAAATATTGTTAAATAAAGAGTTATGAGATCAAACTAAAAGGAATTTATTTTTTATTTGATACGAGAAATTAATACGAAACTTTTCTTGTAAAATCATTATCTGGAGGGTCTGCACTCTTCTCGTAAATAGCTGAATAACTTTCTATAATGTATTTCAAGTATTTGATATATTATTCTTATAATAATAAATTTTAAAATCGAAATTAATACAAATGATGTAATGTAATAATATTAAGAATAACATTCTTAAATATTATATATTATTTAATTTAATTTACCTTTTAACTCCCCGTGATTACAATAAATTTACATCACGAGTCTTTTACTATACGCAACTTAAAAATTAAATTATTAGAATTTATAAAATGTAAAATAAGTTTTTATAATTCTTAAAAAAATTATAATAGTTTATAAAAAAAGTAATCTATTCAAAGCTTAGAACAATGATAAATTATTTTAAACAGGAACCAAAAAATTAGGTACGTCGCTAGATTAGATATTAGGCCTATTAGATATTAGGCCTAGTACACACTAAAAGAATTAGAGCAGCAGAATAACAAAAGACATAGTAGAGCACCTTTGCCGGACACTTGCGGTAAGGAGTAGGTATATGTAAATTCGTTGGGCAGAATAATATTTCCGTATTTACGTAATTATCTGTTAATATAACTAATACTATTCCTTGTGTTGTATCTACTGTGAAGTCTAATTTATAAAAAAATCATCTATTATTTATAATATTTTAAAAAATTTGTATTAACCCTTTAACGCCCAACTTGACCATTTTTCGACAATATATTCAGTGGTGAGTAACACTCACTTAGAATGGTTAAAGAAATTCTTGAGATACCATTTTTAACGTAAAATTTTATGTACTTCAGAATCCGGTATTAGATTTGTCGAAAAATTCAACAATAAAAAGTTATAAACAATTTTTTGCAAAAAAACGTGAATTTTTGAGAAAAAAAATTTGTTTAACCCAAATTTTCGAATGGAAAGAGGGTTCGCTCGGACGTCTAATACGTATATATTTGGTCAATGGCATGTATACTTTATTGTAAAACTGTTGCAATACCGAAATTATAAATGGCGGCCATCCAAACAACCCCTTTTCCAAACCAGCCACCAAACTTATCAAGAAAGGTTCGTGATTTTTTTTCTCGGGCAGGATCGACTTAACGAAAAAAATGCATACAACAAAAAGTTGTTAGAATTTATCAGAGAAGACGTGTGAATTTTTTCAGACTTTTCGGAGCGACTTTTGGATTTTTGGATATGGCCAATTTTTGGAAAATCAAAAAATTGCTCCGAAAATTCTGAAAAAATTCACAAGTATTCTTTGATTAATTCTAAGCATTTTTTGTTCTATAACTTATTTTATAGAGTCGGTCTTTATTGAATTAAAAATTGTTGAACGTTCTTAGCCGCTACTGAATGTATCGTTGCCCGGGTTTTAAGAAGTGGAGGTGAACATTCATTGAAAACGCATTTTCTATGAACGTTCACCTTAGAATTAAAATTCACACGTCTTCTCTGATCAATTCTAACAATTTTTTGTTCTATAAACTTTTTTCGTTAAGTCGATCCTGATCGGGAAAAAAAATCACGAACCTTTCTTGATAAGTTTGGTGGAAAAGGGGTTGTTTGGATGGCCGCCATTTTTAATTTCGGTATTGCAACTATTTTACAATTAAGTATACATGACGTTGACCAAATACATACGTATTAGACGTCCGAGCAACCCCCTTTCCATTCGAAAATTTGGGTTAAACGAATTATTTTCTCAAAAATTCACGATTTTTTGCAAAAAATTGTTTATAACTTTTTATTGTTGAATTTTTCGACAAATCTAATACCGGATTCTGAAATTACATAGAATTTTACGTCAAAAATGGTATCTCAAGAATTTCTTGAACCATTTTAAGTGAGTGTTACACACCACTGAAAATATTGTCGAAAAATGGTCATGTTGGGCGTTAAAGGGTTAAATTTATTTATATTAAATAACATGTATTTTATTATAATCATTTAATTGATAAAATGTTATAAAAAATGAAAATTTTTTTCACTTTAAACATCTAAATTTAAAAAATTAATTATTTTCAACATAAATTCAAAAATTATTTTTCAAGCGAACATTATCTTTATTTAGTAGATATAACTAAAATTATTGTTAAATAAAGAGTTATGAGATCAAACTAAAAGGAATTTATTTTCTTATTTGATACGACAAATTAATACAAAACGTTTCATGTAAAATCATTATCTAGAGGGTCTGCACTCTTCTCGTAAATAGCTGAATAACTTTCTATAATGTCTTTCATGTATTTGTTATATTATTCTTATAATAATAAATTTTAAAATCGAAATTAATACAAATGATGTAATGTAATAATATTAAGAATAACATTCTTAAATATTATATTATTTAATTTAATTTACCTTTTAACTCCCCGTGATTACAATAAATTTACGATACGAGTCTTTTACTATACGCAACTTAAAAATTAAATTATTTGAATATATAAAATGTAAAATAAGTTTCTAGAATTCTTAAAAAAATTATAATAGTTTATAAAAAAAAAAGTAATCTATTCAAAGCCTCGAACAATGATAAATTATTTTAAACAGGAACCAAAAAATTATTTTCTGAGCGAGCGTTAGCGAGCGAGGTACGTCGCTAGTACAATATTAATAAACAAATAATAAATTTTAATTATATTTTAACGAACTTTAATAACCTTTTGATCACTCTATCACTTCTAGCACAAGCTCCAAATGGTCAATGATATTGTTTATTAATAGTTTGCCAGTCTGCATATTGAAATTCAAAAATCAAGTAAATTTTTTTTAGGTTTGATAACTTGCTTTAAGATGGCGTTAGCTATGTTATCGATCGATGCATTGATTGTAATGTTGTCTGCTGCGGGCAGCACATCACACCTCATCTGTCACATAAAGTGTTGCTTCATATCAAAGATATACCGAATTTATTAAAGACGTTAATAGCATGGATTATTATTTATATTATTTCATAAAGTACACGCTAACCAACGCTAAGTATACGACAAAGGCTGGAGGTTAATAAATCATTTATGGCAGAGAATCTTCTACAGGATCAGATACGTATAACCTTTCTTTTTGAAATATTTTTGTATTTTCAAAGAGTTTGATTCTTTGTTTGTCATTATAGATTTAATTGTGCAGCTGAGCAGGAAGTTCAACATATTATGCGTATTTAGCATTCAATATATTAGAACAAAATAAAAGTAATTATTTACGAGTCAGGCCAATGATTTTATTTAGCCAAAGAAAAAATATGCAAGTAGTAAACTATTTTAAGTTTATAACGTTCATTACACTTTGTAACATCATTGTTTTTTATATGTGATTAGATAGAATACAACGCAAAAAAGAAACATACAAGATAGAAGTAACAGAAAGGTTTCACCATAATAATATTTAAATAACTTTTCCGTTTTACTGATTGCAGCCAAGTATGCAGGTATTCGCCATGGAACTTCTGTATAATAGTTAAAAGGTTCATTTTCTAATACTTATTATTTATTTAAAGTAGTTAAAAAATAGTAGAATACTAATATTAAATTTTATAATGCTATCGGTGCATTAATTTATTATATTAAATTACAGATACTCAATGTGCTCTGGCTTGAGTACGAGTGGCCATCGGACCCTGGGGCTGCGTATACTTTCTATTGAAAGTATCCCCAACAAGCCCTGTCAATTTCAGGTCAATCGGTGACCCGAAGTTGAGACACTCTCCTAGTAAGATAATTGCCTGATAATTGATGCGACTGCAGAGGTCAACTGGACCCCATGACATAACATCATGTTTGAATGTAAAATTTTCCGCTCCTTTAATTTCCGAGGTCAAAAGTTGGTGTTTCTATTTAAAAAAACTACTGTGTACAAATTGTGTAGACAGCTTGATTTGACCTTGATGCGACTGCAGAGGTCAACTGGACCCCATGACATAACATCATGTTTGAATGTAAAATTTTCCGCTCTTTTAATTTTCGAGGTCAAAAGTTGGTGTTCCTATTTAAAAAAACTACTTTGACTTTGAAATGACCTTGAAACTTGTCCCCAAGGTCATGGTCAAGGTCACCATTGGATTTCCCCCTCTGAACCCTACAACTTTTACATTTAACGTTTTTTTCCATCTCCCGTACTTTTCGAGATATTTGCCTGGGGCAATTAAAATGAATCACCCTGTATATACAGTACCGCTCAAAAATTTAGGAACGCTAATGTAATTTTTTAGTTTCACAGAAAGTAGAATATCTCAGCAAATATTGATCGGAGAAAAATTTTCGACATCGCATTTTAAAGGTCTTTCCAAGAGCTTAAAAACAGTACATTTAAACAATTAAAACTTTTCTTTTTTGTTATTGATAAGTGTATTAGAAAAATGAAAAAATTTGAATTTTTTAAAAGTTACTTTATTATTGGCCATTTTTTTAGGAAATGTCAGAAATGAATTTTACTATACAGATTTGAAAAGTACTCGGAAAAACCTTCAATTTTCATATTTTTTAAAATTTTGTGTGATTCTCTTTCTGGAAGGAATACATGTTTAAATTTAGCGCAGTAATAATTTTAATACAGTACCGCTCAAAAATTTAGGAACGATAATGTAATTTTTTACTTCCACAGAATGTAGAATATCTCAGAAAATATTGATCGGAGAAATATTTTTGAAATCAATATTTTCTGAGATATTCTACTTTCTGTGGAAGTAAAAAATTACATTAGCATTCCTAAATTTTTGAGCGGTACTGTATATATATATCTCTCCCTATATTATATAGTTATAAGGTCAAAACCAAAGATTATCCCCATCCTCCCCCCTCCTCCACCGCTCCTCATTCAACATTTCCTCTCCTCATTTTTTAAAAATATTCCTGCTCCTCTTTAACTATCCTCCCCCCTGCTCCCCCCTCAACCCCCTCCTCCCCCTCCTCCCCCTCCTCTTCCCTCCTCCCTCCTCCTCCCCCCTCCTCAGTGATATTCCTCAACCCCTCCTCAGGAACATCCTCATTATTGAACCCCTCCTCAGCTCCTCCTCAATTTGTATGAAATTGTAATTTTAGCTCCAAAAAATGTGGATAAAAAATTTACAATAAATTTCTTAATCGTATAGCGATACAGTCTACGGTATATTGAATCATTGACATAGCAAAAAAAGATAATAATGAAAATAAAATCAATTATATCGCTAAAGTAAATGACTAAATGAAGTTTTGTATCGTATATACAGTTATAGAAAAGGTAAAAAATAATTTTCTAGAAATCGACTGAAAAATAAATAAATTCAATGATATCAGTAAAGTAAAAGAGTAGATTAATGGGAAAAAAGTGACAATTGAAAAATGACTCAAAAAGTAAACAGATTTAATTGTATCGCTACCCTACTGCAAAAAATCACGTGATAAATCAAGTGATTTGTCAGGTGATAAATCAGGTGATAAATCACGCCAAAACGTCATCTGACTATGGTAGAAAAAAAACTAAGTCCGAAATTCTAAAAATCGTCTAAGTCCTTGAAAATTTTTTTTTGTAGAACTATGTTTTTAACGCGTTTTGGACCATTTCCTGTCGAAATAAATAAAACTTTTTTTTTATGAATTTTTGGGAATTTGACTAAGTCCATCACCTGAAATATTTCTAAGTCCTTGAAAAAAAAATTTTCGTAGGACCATGTTTTAACGCGTTTTCGACCATTTCCTGTCGATATAAATTGTGGAATTTCGCGAGTGTTTTGTGAGGTACCACATAAACTTACGTAAATTATATTAATGCCCACGCATTTTGCTTTTTTTGGTCAGCAATGGCAAAAATAAAAAAAGAAGTTAAATTATGCTCGGTGAGCAACGATTTATGCATTTTAGTGGAATTCCTAAATGAAACCGATCCATCTAATAACAAACCTTTAACCAACACTGAATATTTGAACTAGCTAATAAAAGGAAAATATTTAAATATTTCATTAGTCGTAGAAGAAGAGAAAATCGTCAATTGAATTTGCCATTCAACTGCGACTTTAATACAGCTTCCAAAATGAAAATAAAATTATAAAATGCAAAATTTGATCAGCATCCAGCTAAAATGATAGCTGTAGGTGTTAAGTAATATACTGTGGATGTGTACACATGTATATATATGCGTATATATATTTTTATTCTTGACAAGTGATTTTTTGTACAAAATACCAACTGAATACTTTCCTTGTTCATTTTTTTATACGAAGGGTCCATAGGCAACAAATTTTGAACATATAAGTATCTATAGACTATAGAAAGTCACTCAACAAGCTATAAAAGGGAATACAAGAACCAAAGAAAGAAATTGGATTGACCGTTGTAAATATTTTTATCATCTGGACCCTTCGTATAAAGAAATCAACAAGGATAATCTTAATTATGTATTCCGTATAAAAATTAGCAAATGATAAAAATATTGACACCGGTCAATATAATTTATTTTTTTTTGAGTCTTGTAATCCCCTTTACATCGTAGCATGTGACTTTCTTTTCTCCAGATATTTATACTTTCAAAAATGTTCTCTAATGGGCCCATCGGCTAAAAAAATCAACAGGAAAGTCAGTTAGTATTTTGTAAAAAAAAATAACTTGACAAGCTATAAAAGGGAATACAAGACTCAAAAAAAAGAAATTATATTGACCAGTGTCAATTTTTTTAAGATTTACTAATTTTTTGTACGGAATACATGAGAAAATCATTGTACCTCTAAATATCTTGAGAAAAGAAAGTTAAGAGAAAATATTCTTCTGTGAGTGAATATCTTTATGCGCTTACAATTATTTGTCTTGTACACATTGTATTTTCCCTTCTAGTCTTATGTATTCCTCATATAACTTGTCAAGTGACTTTCTTAACTCTAGATACTTATATGCTCAAAATTATTCTCCCATGGACCCATCGTATATAGAAATGAACAAGGAAAGCTTACAGTTGGAATTTTGTACAAACAATTACTTGACAAGAGTAAATAAATAAATAAATATATATATATCCATAATATATTACTTACCATCTACACGTATCATTTTAGCTGGATGATGCTCGAATTTTGTATTTTATAATTTTGTTTTTTTTTTTGGAAGCTGTACTAATGCTGCAGTTGAATGGCCAATTCAAATTGATGATTTTCTCTTCCTCTATGACTGATGAAATATTCAAACCTTTTTGCCAGTTCAAATATCCAGTGTTGGTTAAAGGTTTGTTAGTAGACGGCTCGTTTTCATTTATCGATTCCACTAAAATGCACGTATCGTTAGTCACAGAGCATAATGCGGCTTATTTTCATATTTTTCATTGCTGACGAAAAAGTCAAAATGCAAGAACACGTATCACGATTAGATGACATTAATGTAGTTTATGTGAATTTATGTGGTACCAACACACGCGTAATTCATGTATGTGCGAGCACGTAGCACGATTAGGTGTGTATAAGGTTAAGAAGATCCTAATACAATTGAGGCGATACTGCGCTTCTTGAATCTCTTGCCTTGTGCACGAACACACATGAATTTGGCAAGCGTTGACATCAGGTAAGCTAACGTAAGCTACATTAATGTCATCTGATCGTGCCACGTCTTCTTGCATTTTGCCTTTTTAGTCATCAATGGCAAAAATAAACATCGAAGATAAATTATGCTCTGTGACTAACGATACGTGCATTTTAGTGGAATCCATAAATGAAAACGAACCGTCGAATAACAAACCTTTAACCAACACTGGATATTTGAACTGGCTAGTAGAAGAAAAAGGTTTGAATATTTCATCAGTCATAGAGGAATAGAAAATCATCAATTTGAATTGGCCATTCAACTGCAGCATTAGTACCGCTTCCAAAAAAAAACAAAATTATAAAATACAAAATTCGAGCATTATCCAGCTAAAATGATACGTGTAGATGGTAAGTAATATATTATGGATATATATATATATATTTATTTATTTACTCTTGTCAAGTAATTGTTTGTACAAAATTCCAACTGTAAGCTTTCCTTGTTCATTTCTATATACGATGGGTCCATGGGAGAATAATTTTGAGCATATAAGTATCTAGAGTAAAGAAAGTCACTTGACAAGTTATAATAGGAATACATAAGACTCGAAGGGAAAATACAATGTGTACAAGACAAATAATTGTAAGCGCATAAAGATATTCACTCACAGAAGAATATTTTCTCTATTAACTTTCTTTTCTCAAGATATTTAGAGGTACAATGATTTTCTCCTATTGTCCCATCATATAAAGAAACAAGCAAGAAAGTCTTCAATTAGTATTCTGTAAAAAAAGTTAATCGATATGCTATAAAAGGAAATTCAAAATACAAAGAAAGAAATTAGATTGACCGGTGTAAATATTTTTATCACCTGGACCCTTTGTATAAAGAAATCTACAAGAATAATCTTAATTTCGTATTCCGTAAAAAAAATTAGTAAATCTTAAAAAAATTGACACTGGTCAATATAATTTCTTTTTTTTGAGTCTTGTATTCCCTTTTATAGCTTGTCAAGTTATTTTTTTTTACAAAATACTAACTGACTTTCCTGTTGATTTTTTTAGCCGATGGGCCCATTAGAGAACATTTTTGAAAGTATAAATATCTGGAGAAAAGAAAGTCACATGCTACGATGTAAAGGGGATTACAAGACTCAAAAAAAAAATAAATTATATTGACCGGTGTCAATATTTTTATCATTTGCTAATTTTTATACGGAATACATAATTAAGATTATCCTTGTTGATTTCTTTATACGAAGGGTCCAGATGATAAAAATATTTACAACGGTCAATCCAATTTCTTTCTTTGGTTCTTGTATTCCCTTTTATAGCTTGTTGAGTGACTTTCTATAGTCTATAGATACTTATATGTTCAAAATTTGTTGCCTATGGACCCTTCGTATAAAAAAATGAACAAGGAAAGTATTCAGTTGGTATTTTGTACAAAAAATCACTTGTCAAGAATAAAAATATATATACACATATATATACATGTGTACACATCCACAGTATATTACTTAACACCTACAGCTATCATTTTAGCTGGATGCTGATCAAATTTTGCATTTTATAATTTTATTTTCATTTTGGAAGCTGTATTAAAGTCGCAGTTGAATGGCAAATTCAATTGACGATTTTCTCTTCTTCTACGACTGATGAAATATTTAAATATTTTTTCTCCATCCCTCGGGCGAAAGTACGAGGTTTCGCCTTTTGTTTACGCTAGAAGAAGGAGCATTTTTAGCCACTGCATGTGCGTCATTTGTTTTAAATTCGAAAGCTCTGTCAGGAAGACTTTGAAAGTCTAACCCCTTAAAGTTCGGTTCAATTCTAATAGCTAATAGACATTCATCAAAGAAAGTTTAAGTAGATAATTAGCGTCCTTTAAATAATTTATATACCACAAATGTGCAGGTTGTGTTTGTAGTCGTATGATTTTCGATTTATCCCGCTTATAACGCAAATAAAATTCAATCCCCTTGCTAGCTTTTTTAATTATCAAAAAGAATGCTAATCAACCGTACACTTAAATTAGAACATTATATTGAACGTTATTGAAAATGTAGAAATAAATACGAATACAGTAAATTGGTTAAAAAAATTTGCATTAAATATGAAAATTCTACATTTAAAGGCAATATTGTTAACAATTTTTGTTGTGAAATTATAAAAAATGATTGTAAGGAAGTTGACATAAAATTTGTGTTTTAAAAACAAACAATTACATTTTTATTAATTATTTAATTTACAAATATTACGTTTATTTTGCTTGTTTATGTATTTTCGATGCCCGCCCCCAACCAGCAGCACTCGCTACGCTCGTGCTGCAAATGTTGGGCGGGCATCAAACATATATAAACGCGCGATAGGTACAATAAAAAAATTTAAGCAGAATATTCTAAACGAACCCGTGGCGAAAGTAAAAAGATGGCTGCGCAGAACAACTGCCAGTTGAGGTCAGTTTAAAGGTTAGAAATTGATTATTTTACTATTTTCTAATCAATAATATAACCGTACTTTCGCCCGGGGATAGAGAAAAATACTATTTCTTACACGGGAGAGAAGTGGAACTCATGCACGGACGTGTATGACGGCCTCGGCTTCGCCTCGGCCGTCCTACCACGTCCGTGCGGAAGTTCCATTTCTCCCCCTTGTAAGAAAATCTACTATTCTTTTACTAGCTAGTTCAAATATTCAGTGTTGGTTAAAGGTTTGTTATTAGATGGCTCGGTTTCATTTAGGAATTCCACTAAAATGCATAAATCGTTGCTCACCGAGCATAATTTAACTTCTTTTTTTATTTTTGCCATTGCTGACCAAAAAGAGCAAAATGCGTGGGCATTAATATAATTTACGTAAGTTTATGTGGTACCTCACAAAACACTCGCGAAATTCGACAATTTATATCGACAGGAAATGGTCCAAAACGCATTAAAACATGGTCCTACGAAAATTTTTTTTTTCAAGGACTTAGAAATATTTCAGGTGATGGACTTAGTCAAATTCCCAAAAATTCATAAAAAAAAAAATTTTTTTTATATCGACAGGAAATGGCCCAAAACGTGTTAAAAACATGGTTCTACAAAAAAAAAAATTTCAAGGACTTAGAAATATTTCAGGTGATGGACTTAGTCAAATTCCCAAAAATTCATAAAAAAAAAAATTTTATTTATATCGACAGGAAATGGTCCAAAACGCGTTAAAAACATGGTTCTACAAAAAAAAATTTTTCAAGGACTTAGAAATATTTCAGGTGATGGACTTAGTCAAATTCCCAAAAATTCATAAAAAAAAAAATTTTATTTATATCGACAGGAAATGGTCCAAAACGCGTTAAAAACATGGTTCTACAAAAAAAAAATTTTCAAGGACTTAGAAATATTTCAGGTGATGGACTTAGTCAAATTCCCAAAAATTCATAAAAAAAAAAAATTTTATTTATATCGACAGGAAATGGCCCAAAACGCGTTAAAAACATGGTTCTACAAAAAAAAAAAATTTCAAGGACTTAGACGATTTTTAGAATTTCGGACTTGAATAACATAATAATAAAAATTATAAAGACATTTTAAATGCTGTAGAAAAATGTTTAATTGATTTATCAGATTATCATGAAATATTTAGAGCAAAAGAAATTCTTGCATCAAGAGATTTTTGACGTATGTTACTAATTGTTCCGTCTGGGAATCGAATTACTGAGAGTTATTGGGAATTATAAAAAATAGGTATACTGCGACAAAATTTTAAATGTATGTTATTAAAGAAAAATAAAATAATTTCGGAAAATGATATCGAATTTAAATTTTGGCTTTTAAATGTAGCCAATGGCAATTTTTTATCAAATTATGATCGATAAAGTAAAGTAACAAAAATCCCAAAATCAATTATACAAACGAAAATATTATAGATGAAATTTTTGGATACTGAAAGATATCAAAAATCAACATTTTTATGAAAGTGTAATTTTAACTTCAAAATCGTATAACGATACAGTCTATGAAATATTTAATCATTGACATAGCAGAAAACGATAATAATGAGCATTTAGTAAATAAAATTAAAAAATGACGCAATTATCGTGTTGCTGAAAATTTTAAATTGAAATAATAGTTTTAAAATAAAATAATGGTTATAAAAAATTATCTTCTGGAATTTGACTGAAAAAATAAATCTATTCAATAATATCGCTAAATCAATTGGGTAAATGAAGTTTCATATCGTATACAGGTAAAAAAATGAGAAAAATGCAACAATTATTTTCTAGAATTTGCCTGTATCGCAAAATGAGGGGTGGACGAGCGGAGCGAGTAGGGGGGGACCCCCCCTAGTATATATATAGTAATAACTATATTTAACTATATATAGTAATAACAGTACCGCAGTATACAGTATATATATAAACCAATTTTTGTAATTGATAATATATGCAACAACTAGTATAAATAAATAAATAAATATATAAACTCATCCCCTGGCCGCAGCGAGTGCTGCTGATCGGGGGGGCGGGCATAAAAAAAATCAAGAGTATAATTTCATTACATAGATTGATAAAAAATAATAGACAACTATTTTTCCTTTTTTCATTCGAACTTATATTAAGAAAGATATAAGTCGTCCGTACTTGTTAAGTACTTTTTGTAGATCCGTACTTGTTAAAGATAAAATTTGCCGCCCACCGGACCTACCTAGACCCCTCCTACGCCATTATATAGCTAAAAAATGGTCGATATCGTTTTTATTTTTTTTGTCCCCAACGAAAAAAGCTAGCGATACGCGGCTGGTGGCATATTTTTCTGTATAAAGCCTACTTTTCTGTGACTGGCAGTAGCTTCGTGGCTCGAACGGTGGTAGCGGCGAAGTTTGTCGATTCTCTCTCTCTCTCTCTCTCTCTCTCTCTCTCTCTCTGATCTTCTCTCTTACTTTAAGTTCGTTACACTTAATTCACAGATTTTATTTATTTATGTATTGCGCAGGTTTTATAAGCAATCAATTATACAGAAGGCAATGTAAATAGAATTTGATGCTGATACAAAAAAGATTTGAAGTTGTAGCTATAATATTAAAGAAGTTAATAGAATTGTTTAATAACTTGTAATTTATTAATATTGTTTTAAGTAATTAATTTTACATTATTTTATTAGTTAATTGGATAAATGACACAGTAATGTACGGTTTATAAAGAATATATAAGTTGATTTTGTTGATATTGCTTGTATAATAGGCAAAAAAGGAAATCTATATTTGTTTATGTTAAAAAGTATAATGGTAATGATAATTTAGCCATATATCTACATTACCCTTCATCTGAATTGGTTGTTTATAATTTTTATAATATATAAAGTTGTTTATTCTATTTTACTTGCTTTATATAAACATTTTAACATTTTAACGTCCTAAAGGTAAGGCCTAGACGTCCAGTGGAGCCATTATTAATGTTTATTTACAGAGTTTATGTAATAAGATTAACAGTAAACTGTTAAACGAAAAAGAATTAGTTATTGTGATGAAAATAACAAAAAAGTCCTGAGAGTAAGGCTGAGGCGTCTAACAGAACCATTGTTATTATTTCCTTGCTTATCCTGGGTTTTCTTATAATTAACATTATTTTTATAGGTATAAGTAACTTAAGTTGTTGTCTTTAAATACTAATATACAAAAGTAACTATTTTAATGTAAAAGCCACGTATTTTGGCTTAAAAATGGATGAATTAATGGTTGTTTTGATTTGAGATATATTTAAATAAAAATTGTGTGGAATGTATTTGTTTATTTGATTTGAAGAGTTCATTTTCTTTAAAAATTATTGTTATAAACATGGGTTTTTTTTTAATTTTCTATATGAAATTTGTGATATAGTATTTCAAGGTCCCCGTACTATTCACTGACGGACCAACGGCTGTTCTCTACTCTATTCAAATTACCTACTCTAGCACTCACAAAAACTCCCAAACCCTTATCACAAGCGGAAATTGGTTAATACAAAAAGACTCACTAATGTAAAGGGTGCCAGGTGCTTATGCACCGTCTTGGTCCAATGTCCGGCTGGCTCAGACTCAAGGGTAGTCGTTGACGCACCGAGTCCGGGGAAGTCCTCGGCGACTGATGCAAAATTCCGCTGCTCCGCCTTCCAGCTACCGTTGTCGCTGCTGCTGGGGCTAACCGCCGCCCCGGGACCGCTGAAAAACACGCTTCCAGAAACACAAACACTCAAGGGAAAATTCGGGCAGAACCACTCAAATGATCACTCACTCGAATTCACTTAATTCCAATATATTTAAATGATAGTGTATTACATCGGTCGCAGTGTAATGTGTGTCGCGTCCACGAAATCGTCGCGCGGGTGTGTTCGCACCGGCCCTACACCTACTCTCAATTACCACGCTTCTCACCACAATATAAATCGATGAGCTCAACAACTCCAACAACTTCCCTACACTAATCTACTGCTAACTAATCACTTGCTGAACTTCCTACAATCTACTCCACTAAATCCTCCTAAAACTACTACCTAAAATCGACAACTACAAAACTTCTAAGAAAATCGAGAAAACTGCGTGGCGTCAGTACGAATACTTCTTCCAGAATGGCGATTTAATTCGCAAATCGCCGTTCTGTCCGCGTCACAAAATCCTCTTTCTCTCTCTTACACATTGATCATATATTCGGGATCGGCGCGCAGGTTCGCGCGTCGATCGCGAACTCGCGACACAAGCGCCCTTACGAACCTGAGGTCGTGCGGCGGTACTAGCGCCCTCGCGGAAGCGTGACATGCCGCCACAGTGGAGGCGAGCCTCGAGCATAAGAGCCACGGCGACCACGAGTCGAACGCGCCATCTCTCAAGGCTCTACGATGCATAGGAGCGGAGATCGGTCGTTTCTCTCTCGCTCCTATGGCCGCGCGCATTGCACGCTCTCTCTCTACCGCCGCGCATGCTCTTTCTCCCACCGCGCGCTCTGTCTCTCTCTCGCCTAGCGGCCGCCCTCCCTCGCGCCTACTCAGTTTCCGCCGGCCGAGCAACACGTGTTCGCCCGACTCGCGTTCCCTCGCGTAACCGCGTCTTCGTGACCCTCGCCGCGTGCAGTGTTGTATGTTTGTGTAGTATGTGTAATTGTGTTCGTTGAGTGCCAGTGTGTTAGTGTGCCTCGACGGCGTCCTAGTCTCTCATCGTGGCAGTCGCGGGGTCGAGGGAAGATGGCGGCCGCGTTCGTAGGAAAAAAGGTATAACAATTTCATGTCTGAAAATAGTTATTTCGATTTTCTGTGTTTTCGGATTTTTCTGTTCGTGGCCCTTTTTTTATATGAAAATTTATGAAAAATTATTATTAAAATATGTTATTTTATTTGTAAGAAGGCTACAAACTGGATGCAAAAATAAAATTGTGTTAAATGTTTATAGGAATAAAGTTATGATAATTATAAGCGTGAAAATAATTAATTCAATTTTTTTATTTTTTGCTTATAAGGCCTTGTTCAATTTTGTTCGGATTTGTAACATTTTGTTTGTAATTTTAGAATCTATATGTTTATAAAATAGTTTAAACAAGTTGTTGTTTATTTAGAGAGCTTGTTTTTAGATTAGTGTAAAATTTTCCAGAGTCCAGGTATAGTTGCAGCGATAATTAGGGATCGGGCGGTCGGCGCACAAGGGTCAGGGTGCAATAAAACTGGTAATGAATGAATCTAGAGAGCGTTAGGGCTTTGCGCGATCCGAGATCGAGTAGGTTGTTAGGGAGAGAGAGAGTTGGAGGTGCAAGTGTATGTTACAGGTGCCGATGATCTCTCTCTCTCTCTCTCTCGGCGATGATCGGAGAGGCTCATCCCTAATGTAGACTGATAGCTTCGTAGATACAACTGGCGTGGACGATAATTACTCGTAGTGGAGACTCGATACGACTGAACGATGTTTTCCCTTAGACGAGGGTTTTTATACTCTTTAATCCCCTCCAGTGATTTCCGGTAGGGCTCAATTCTTCTTTTCCCAATATTGAGAAAATTCGGCTACTTAAACTAATTCGTATGATAGTTTCCTGCGAGGAAATTCGGGTGTGTATATTTAGATGCTTTTTTCGCTTGTACGTGATTTGCTCCTAGGGCTTGCTCCATAGGAAAGGTGGCTGCGCACGGTGCATCTCTATTCTCGGCCTAATATTGATTAGCCCTCGCCTGTGCTCTGTGCATTCCCTTGTTATGCTTTGAAGATTTATCTGCATCCGTTTACGAATTGTATCTTAATTCTTCTTTACAATATCGTTGTCCTATTGTTTGACCTACCTCATCTCTGTTATTGTCATAATTTGTATTCTTATGTCATTTTACACTTCCTTGTAGGTGCACACAGGAATTTGGTACGTCGTAAAAAGAGTCTAGTTTATTTCTTTTATTCATTTAATATTCTGTACTTATTTCTCGCATATTCTACTTATTTTTCTCATTGTTATTTATCTCACTTATTTACTTCTTATTATTCTATACTTATTTTTTTTTACGACATAATCCACGCGATAGCGCGAGTAATCGGTCGTGTTATAAAAGTGGCGCCCAACGTGGGACCCGCCTCGCCGAGAAAGGAATTTGCACGAGCAAAGGAATTCGGCGTTCGCGGAAGGTCAAGAGTCGGGGAAATTCCTGCACGCCGGTTGTCACCTGATTTGACGCGCGGACCGAGAGGCTAGGTTGTGCCAGAGTGAAGAGAGCGCGCCGCGCCGAGCAGCCGATGGCCGCGAGCTCCGCTTCAACGGAGAGCGCGGAGCGGGTAAATACGCGGAAGGACTCGATTCACATCTCGAAGTAAACAAAGCCGAGCGCGCGCGGTTTGGAAAAAAAAAACTCGACCAAAATTTTCGAGAAGGGTGGGTCACCTGTAGAATATAATTTTGAGAGCGAGTGAGATGAGCGAACATGAGGGGATGGCGGTGCTCCTTAACTCCCGCGAGGGACGCTCTCTGAAAAGAGCAGTGGCCTTGAGGACCTGTACCGGGAGTTATTAAGCCGTGGAGCCGCGTGATTGGGGACGAGTCAATGTTGAGAGAGCGATTGTTGAAAGCGATTCTCCGAGAGGTAGCATCTCCGGGCTCCCTCGTTCCATGGTACGAGTGGGATAATGCTGAATCGACGGCGATCCCACTCGTAACTTCAAAATCAGTGCAGCCGCAGCTCCAAAGTAGCCGCGCGGGCGACCGAGGAAAGCCGCGGCCGTAGAGTGAGAAGTGTTGGAGTTGGATGAGAGAGGGAGTGAAGCCGGAGTAGGAAGGAGAGCGGACGAAGCACCACTGAGCAGAGCGCGGACCGGCCAGCTGGCTGAAGCGCCGCCACTATCTGTTGACAGCGTGGCTTGTGTTGCAGAGCCGGTGACGAGTACCGTGCGTAGGTTACGACGACGGCGGGCTTGTTCGCGACTAGGGCTGTTACCACGACGGTACCGGCACACCGATATGGACCCGTGCTGGAACACTCCCATATGGCCATCACAATGTCACGAGTCTCGGCCTTCGTTCAAATGCCAGACGATTTCGAGTACTATTCTGCACGAATGGTGCGGGGAGTGCGCGCGCGTGACGCGAATGACCGAACCCCGCAACTTAGCGAGCCAACGCCAGCTCGTTTACAGCTGCTGATATTGCTGTTTGCATTTTTAATGATGGACTCAGCAGTGTTATGGAAATTATGAAAGATTTAAACGTTACTGTAGGGCCGAACTGCTACAATTTTTGCTTGGAAGTCGACGCACAGCGCGTCGATTACGCTGAACGCTCGTTAACCGACGCGGCGAAAGCGGCGCGCTCGAGCACAAAATCGATGAGAAAATCTGAAGAGGATCAAAATCTTGAGTTGGAAGGGCAACTTTATGGTCCTGGCATTGCAGACTAATGGTAACAAATTTTTTTATGTCGATTTTTTCATTTTAACAACAAAAAACTTATATGTCAAACTTTAAACGCGCTTTTCTCAAAACAGCATTTTTTAAATATGCATGCTAAATCACGACCCCAATTTTTATTCAATCAACTTCAAATTTTGACACAATCTTTGTATTCGAATTTCAAAGAGAAGTACGTAGAAATTTTTTGATTAATTAAAAAGTTTTCATTTTATAAGTAATTTTATACGAAATTTTTTGAAAAAAATCAAGGTATCAACTTTAAATGCGCGCCATTTTTTAAAAAATCAATATTTTAAAAAAATCCTACGTACTTCTTTAAATATTAAGATGTAAAATAACACAAAATTTTTTATTTTGTTCCAGGTCCAAAATTACGCATGCAATTTAACATGCAGAGTAGCGTAAAGAAAAAAAGGTGTTGCCGGAAACGCGCTGTGAGCGGCCATTTGCTTTTTGGAAAAACTAAAAAAATTTTTTTAATACTTCAAAACATATATTTCATATATCATTGTTTACTTTTATTAATAAATTTTTTTTCATATTAAAAAAAATGTTGAATATGCACATGATTTTAAGCCTGCTACTGTGGCCTTACCCCTTAAGTCCTTCAATGTGGTAGTATTTCTAGGAGTGTCCAGACACGCCGCACGAATGGCTTGCAGATCAACGGCTGACGCAAAGACATGCGCCCGCTCACCTCCCTTACGTTTAGCCAGGAACCTGCCACCGGAGTGCCAAACATATTTAAAGCTTAAATCTTTGACTGTGAATTTTAAGTTCTGGAAAAGGATAAACTTGTCCAGAAGAAGCATTTCATTTATGAAGGTCTTCCTACCTGAGAAGTGGTTGACAGTTTCCTGGGACAGGGAATCTGACATGATGTCATTTGTTCTTAAATAGTTGTTGATGAGCGAGCGCTTGGTCCGCATTACTCTCCTGACCAGACCCGGTTCAGAAAGCCTAGCTATAATAGAGGGTGATGGGCCATTTGGTGAGCCCAGACTCTCCATATTGTTTCCTTATTTCTCCACAGCCGACCTCCGGCGACGCATTGTGCGCACATCAGCAATATCCTCTCTGCGCAAGGCAGGGAGGACAGTGCCAAGAACCGCAAAAGCGAGAGCATCAGGTGAGATCTCAGATCCCTTCCTGAATATCCCGTTGACGATCAACTCGCAGACCTCGGTCGACGCATGGCTAACGTGAGCACCCAAATCAGTGGAACTCTGCCTAGGAGAGGAAATTCTGTGCGGGGCACAAGCCTCATTCCCACCGGCTGGTAAAGCTTGTGTTACCTCAGAGGGTAGTCGGGTGTGTGCAGCAATGGAGCCCTCTAATGCAACGTGTACTTGTTTCAAGTTATCATTTTGTTTCTGTACTCATCAAGAAGCAACGCCTCTGATGTGCGCTTATATCTCCTGATAGTTGCATTTTGCTTATTGACAAGCTGCCTAAGCTGAGGACCAAACCAAGGAGCACATTTCTTTTTTGGGCAAACCTGTTTAATTGGTGCCAACAAATTAATAGCTAAATTAAGATTAGTGTTCATAGCAGACAAAGCACCTTCTAGGTTGGTTTCTAGGGAATTCATGGCATTCCAGTCACATTCAGAGAGCACTTCATTCAGAGAATCAGCATTGATGCTGTTGTAATCTCTGTAAGACAACAATTCTCTTAGAGGGTCAGGACTGTGAATGTCAATAGTGACGTCTAATAAGCTGTGCTTTCTGAAGTGTGGCAGCCATTCATTCCTATAATTCAGTACTATGTCGTTGTCGTCAATCATCATTATGTCAATCCACATGTGAGACGAAGATGTTATATGTTTCGGTCCATGCGGCACTAATTGCATGGAGAGCTCACTGGCAAGACACTTGATGGTATTTGCATCGTCCAAAGTCACCAACAGGTCAGCATTTAGGTCCCTCATTATCACCTTATGACTAAACTCCGAGACCAGAGAACGTAAAACAGGAAAAAGATTAGAGTCGCGTTGCATCTGTATTTTAGGTGGTCTGTAGATGACCCCCACGAGAATGAGAGGACTATACCCCCTCTGCACGGAACAAAAAAGATACTCTGGGATTCGAGGTTTGCCTGGTCCTTCAGTGTTAGATTTTTCCAAGATTTTTACTGTATATTCGGTCCGAACAAAGAGGAGAACGCCTCCCCCATTCACATTGCGATCCTGCCTTACAGTCGAATAACCAGGGACCCGAATAAGGTTGTCGCCGACAACTGCACCTAGCCAGGACTCTGCGATTGCAAAAATATGGAAGGAGGGATGATCCGCAAGGAAAAGACGGAGCTCTCC
Source organism: Sycophila sp. Sp_5 (assembly GCA_018906775.1). Classification (NCBI taxonomy): domain Eukaryota; kingdom Metazoa; phylum Arthropoda; class Insecta; order Hymenoptera; family Eurytomidae; genus Sycophila; species Sycophila sp. Sp_5. The sequence goes on from JACCID010000171.1 coordinate 225,680, forward strand.
AATATGTGCTTTGATAGAGTTAACATTCAAGAACCTCGCCTTAAAGGAACTCTTGCCACTCCTTCCCGGGGACCTGAGGTATGAGTTGGCCGGAGAAGAAAAACGCGGAATAACGATAGCGCGAGTAATCGTTCGTGTTATAGAGCTGATTTATCATAGGAAAGTTTTGGGAATTGGTTAATGGAAAATAAAGTGTGAGTCCCTTTTCGATTACTGGGAACGACGTTAGAGGGACTTACTGTGATAGGACCCGGGAATTCGGACGGTAAGGGACGAGGAAGTGTTTACCACGCGGCGTAACTATTTACCGGCGAAAGGGAAAGGAAGAAAAGGGGAAAAAAGGGGAAAAAAGAAAACGGAAATTTAGTTGACGTCACAAATTGCACAAAAATTGAGCATTGTATGATTTACTTAAACTAATCAACAATTTTATACCTCAACCTAATAATCTACCAAAAAATAAATATTTTCTTTCTAAAATCATACATAAGCTAATACCACAGGACGAGGATGTCATAAAAAAGAATCGATTATGTATAGAATGTTCGCATTACCTCGGTAATTTGAATGCGTCACCTAGAATTTTAGTATATCCAAATTGTCAAAGTAAAAAGCAGATGGAATGTTTGTAGAGTACTGTCTAAAATCGCTTTTAAAAAATGCATTGGAAACTCAATCCCTAAAGATTTTAATTGAACAACATAAAAGAAATGCAAACAATGATAGGAGTTATACAGGGTGTTCGAAATGTTCCGGACCCCCCACTTATAACATAAAGTAAGCATTTTGGAAAAAAATGTTAAATACAAAAGTTGTTAAGTTTTGAAGGTTGAACTAAATGATGACCTTGGATTTGTTATTGGTTATCATTTTCAAGGTCATTTAAAGGTCATCTTCAGTTTTTTAAATAGGGACCCCTATTTTTTATTTCAGATTCTGAAAGAGCACAAAATTTTACATCTGGATATGTACTCACGTTATGGCTCAAAATGACCTACAGAGGTCATTTAGTGGTTAAATGATTATTTAGTAGCAGAAAGCCAAGAAATCCCGATTATTAAGAACTTTGAGCGTATCTGACCAATACTAAAGTAATTTGATTTTGCAAGACAAACTTTATGGTGGCGTTAAATTGACATTGCCCTTGATTTTCAAGGTCATTTGAAGGTTAACTTTAGTTTTCCAAATTAAGCCTCCTAGTTGTAATTCTCCATTTTGCACCAGCGCTAAATTCTGCATTAGGATTGTAGAAGGTGTAATTGACACTGGCGTAAAATAAGCCTTAGGCCAGACAACCACATAACTCGGGCGAGAAAATGATAAATAAAAAAATGTCTAATCAAAATAAGCCTTAGGCCCAACAACTACATACCTCGGGGGGGAAAATGATAAATAAAAAAATGTCTAATCAAAATAAGCCTTAGGCCCAACAACTACATACCTCGGGGGAGAAAATGATAAATAAAAAAATGTCTAATCAAAATGAGCCTTATTGCTCAGGCACGGGAGGTACAATTAATTAAGGTAACATCATGGGTGATCCAGCCAACTAAGGCAAGACCATCGGCGGTCCAGCCTACTAAGACAAGAACACTAGCGGCCCAGTCAGCTAAGGCAAGACCATCGGCGGCCCAGCTAACTAAATCAAGACAGTGGACTATTCGCCCAAACTGAATTTTTTTAAAATGTCGTTGACAGGAACTTTTTACAACAACTGTTCAAATTGTTGCCCATTAACAGTTTGGCAATCTGCTAACCGATTGTAAAAGGCTGCAACAACATTTCGCAAGATTTGCTGAGGTATCAAGTCTATTTCATCAGTGATTCTTTGGCGTAATTCATCCAAGTCACGTGGTTTTATAACATAAACTTTATCCTTTAAGTATCCCCAAAGGAAGTAATCAAGAGGCGTTAGGTCTGGGGACCGAGGTGGCCATTCAATTGTACCTCTCCGCCCAATCCATCTATCATGAAATGTTGCATCTAAATATCGGCGGACATGAATACCGTAGTGTGCAGGAGCACCATCCTGTTGGAAGTAAATTTCGTCCAGATTTCCACCCGTTAAATTCCGTATAGCAGGTATAATTTGGTCTCGAAGCATGTTTTCATACATTGCAGCATTTAAATTACCTTCAATAAAGAAAGGGCCAAGTACTCTTCCATTAAATATGCCAGCCCAAACATTTACTTTTTCAGGATGTTGCGTGTGGTCCGCTCTCATCCAATGTGGATTGATGTTACTCCAGTATCGACAATTATGTCTGTTCACTGTTCCGCTTAACTCAAACGTGGCTTCATCAGAGAAAACAATGTTATTGAGGAGCAAAGGATCATCAGATATCATTTGCATCATTACATCACAAAACTCTACCCTTCTATCAAAATCATCTTCAGATAATTCCTGTACCAACTTTAATTTGAAAGGATGCCATTTGTTGAGTTTCAAAATTTTGTGCACAGATGCAGCTCCCATTTCATGCTGTTGTGCACAACGTCTGATGCTGCAATGGGGGTCCTCAATAAATGATTGTAATACGTCTAAGCTCTTTTCATCATTAGACGATGATTTGGATCTACCTGATTTAGGACGATCTTTAATACCACCTGTCTCTTCAAAACGTCTAATTGTACGAATTACGGTACTTTTTGAAATAGGGTTGTTTTCTTCAACTCTGAATGTTTCATTGAATAAACGCTGTACCTGTTTGTAACCTCTCTCTTGATCACCCCACCCTCGCATCATCAACAAAGATATTCTTTCTCGTTCAGTAAGATGTGCCATTTTTCACTACGATTAAAAGTACAATTATTGAAAATTAATAAAATTATCTGAATTTCGAGGTAAGAGAACTTCACTTAACTCTTGAAAACAGAAAAGTAAATAGGAGTAAACAATTGTTAATTAACAATTATAAATGAACTGATTCCTAAAAAGAATAGTGAGCAAAATCTTCTAAGGTACAAGTAACGATCCTGAAAATGCTATGAATCATGCGTAGAAACTCGTAACCCTTGCAAAAAATTATTGCAATAAAAACTGTTCATGTAAAACGGTTAGATTATTTTGCTTTTGAAATTAATAACCCCCAAGTGTCCTATGTAGATCATTTCGAGCCATGACGTGGATATTGTACATATCTCCAGACCTAAAATTTAATGCTCCTCCAGAATCCGGAATACAAAATGAGTCCCTTTTTAATAAGCTGAAGATAACTTTCAAATGACCTTAAAAATGAAGGCCAATTTTAAAGTGACCATAAAGTTCGTCCTAGAAAATCAAATTATGTACTTTAGTATTAAAGTACGAAATTTTTTTTTTCTTTTCGTCAAATACACCCAAAGTTCTTAATAATCGGGATTTCTTGGCTTTCTGCTACTAAATAATCATTTAACCACTAAATGACCTCTGTAGGTCATTTTGAGCCATAACGTGGGTACATATCCAGATGTAAAATTTTGTGCTCTTTCAGAATCTGAAATAAAAAATAGGGGTCCCTATTTAAAAAACTGAAGATGACCTTTAAATGACCTTGAAAATGATAACCAATAACAAATCCAAGGTCATCATTTAGTTCAACCTTCAAAACTTAACAACTTTTGTATTTAACATTTTTTTCCAAAATGCTTACTTTATGTTATAAGTGGGGGGTCCGGAACATTTCGAACACCCTGTATTTTTACATGGGACCAAACTATTACCTTAAAGGAAAATCATGTTAATCGAGTAACCTTTAGCAGTTACAGATTAACTGTTTGGCAGTTGTATATATTTTTTGCTTTGATGATTTTAATGTAAAATATACAAATTAACCCTATTTTGGTTATGATGTTTGCTTTTTGATAGCTTGACGTTATATTTTTCAAATAAAATAAAACAATTTTATAATTATAACCTATCATGTACCTTAATAATTCCAATTATAAATGTTTGTGTATCTTTTTAAATGATTTAAATGAAATAAAAGTAATATTAACTGCACGATGGTTACTATTGTAACCACGAAATGTTTACTACCTTATTTTATATGTAATCCAAATAAAAGCTTTCATTTCGAAGTGACTTTGGTCATGTGAAAAATATTTATTTTCTAATACAATTCTGTAATTTTCATCAGTTTTCTAAAGAAATTCTCATTTTTACCAACGGAGGCGGCTTTGGGGGGCATTGCGTACCTCCGAAGACGTTCCTCACTAATACTTACAAAAGATCGCAGTAGTGGCGGGTTGAAAGGGGGTATTACCCTCCCCTGACCCATGCTACTCTGGCGAACCGCTATAGGCGAGTGGGGATACTAGGCGAGGTTTGTCGCGCCTAGCATGTTTCCACTGGGGCCGCCCAGTGCCTAGGGAAGCGCGTTACTGCACCAGAATAGTCAGGTGCACAGCGTTTGCTTACTCCATCACCTCCACCGATTGGGGTACTTCGGGTCCGATCAGATTGAACAGGGTGTAAAAATATTTACTTTTGGAAGCACCAAAATTAACACTGTGTTTATTATTTAAAAGTTATTTAATAACTACAATAATGCTGTCGAATTATTATATGTCGTAGAGAAATATATCTTCGTTTATGGGAAATAAAACTGTCCTAAAAATGTTATCCTTACCTCTGTGAGGCACTTAAAAAAATGAGTTTTTCTAATTTATTATGATTTTCTTAGATATTTTTGAAATGAAAATAATATGTACAACCGTGTACTATTCATTTAAAAAAGATATATTTTTTTTCAATATTGAAAGGTTTGTGGATTTCCTCAAATATGTTATTGTGCGAATATTATTTTTTCTTGTAAAACATTTGATAGAATCTAGCTCAAAAGGGAGGAGGCCTTTTGTTTGTTAAAACATCCGCGCTATTGCACGCTTATACGTTTACGCTTAGCTCAGGAGCCCCAAGTGGTCTATTTTGCGAAAATATTAATTTCAGTAACAAAGAGAACGTCGTCGACGACGACGATAATCAGCAGGGAAATAGCTATAAATTTGCTAAAAAACATTTGCTAAATTAGCCGCGTTATTGCGCGCATATACAGGGTTTCTAATTTTTAATTTTGTGCAATTGTCTTAAAAACAATATTCTAAAAACTTAAAAATTAGAAAAATAAAAAATACCCCCTTCTTTTTCATGCAATTCTAAATCAATAATATTTTTAGTAATTTTTCGATTAGATGCATCCTTTTCGAGAAAAAAATTGAAGAGTTTAAAAATGTTTAAATATTAGCGATTTTTTTTCTCAGAAACTATGCGTTTAGTTAAAAAAATGCTAAAAACACTTTTGACTCTAAATTTTATGTTCTTTCAAAATCCGGTATCAGAAAAAGGGTTTCCTATTTAAAAAACAAAAGTTGACCTTTAAATGACCTTGAAAATAAAGTTCAAGGTCAAAACTTATTTCATAAAAAGATGGCCCCCATTGTCCCAAACAACTTTTGTCTAAGCAATTTTCTGGATGGTTTGATTAAAATGGCCCACCCTGTAGGTTAGAACTTTCTTTAATTTGCATAATGATAAAAATAGAATTGGCAATAATTAAAGAAAATCTTATACAGTAAATATAAAAAATATAGAATAACGAAAATAATAATTGCTTAAGACATAGGGTTTTTATAAAAGAGACATTTATGACATGATTTGTAATATATATTATAGAGTATAAATTTATATTAATAAGATTGCATGTGATTTATTGCTACAATGTAGTTTATTGTTTATATGTTATTACAATAATGAAATTGTCTTACTGTTACGTCCAGGTGTAAGGAAAAATAGGTTAAATTTTCGGGATTTTGAAAACGTCTCATCACTTGTTAAAATTTACTATTAATTATAAAATCGTTGAAAGGAATTACAAAAATAAAATACACTTCTTATTTAAACGAGTTTTATAATAAGGTTACAAGCCTTCATTATTATCTCTAAATTGTACCTCACGGGTATAGGCGTCCATGAGTGGCGGCAGGTAACCGTTTCCCTCCGAAGCGTGGATAACGGTCCCCTCGTGTCGCTCGGCGTGGATCAGCGTTGCGGCTCTCTGTGGCTCCCGTTCTCTCTTCTCAAATATATCGTGAGGATATTCAGCTCCTCCTTTGCCAAGGGCATCTATCCGGAGGCTTGGAAAAAGGCGCAGGTCATAGCCTTGCAAAAGAAAATAGCCCCAATGAAAACCTCGGATTTTTTACCAATAGCGCTGCTTTGCTTCCTTTCTAAGGTTCTGGAAAAGATAACCCTTGACCAAATCACGGAGTACCTTAAAGAACAAAACTTACAAGATCCCTTCCAGACTGATTTTCGTAAACACTACAGTACGCAGACAGCACTACTCAAACTGACGGACGATGTGCGTATGACTATTGACAAGAGGAAGGTCACTCTTCTTCTTTTATTCGATTTTAGTAAAGCATTCGACTCCATTTCCCCAGCTAAGCTTCTGGGAAAGCTGAGAGGTTTAGGGTTTACCAAGACGGCTCTTTATTGGATTAAATCATTTTTACAAGGCTGCTCTTAAATGGTTATTTCTGCAAAGAATGGAAATTCAGAGTATATTGAAACCAATCTGGGAGTTCCACAAGGGTCCGTCTTGGGTCCCCTACTCTTTTGTCTTTATGTCAATGACCTACAAAACAGACTTGACGGACTTAACATTACTGATTTTCCACTGACTGACGTGACATACCACGGAGGTTTGAAAACTGAACCGGTGTATATCCTTTAGCAAGGGTTTTTAAACTCGTCTTCGATCCCCTCCAGTCGGTAAATTTTCGAATTTTCGTTGATTCATCTAACGACAGAATTTTCGGTAACTAGGTAATTAGTAAGCCACTCTTATAAAAATGCTCATTGTAGCTCGAATTTTACTACTGTTTGCACTTTTCCGTTGATCGATTTGTTGTTCTCATTTGTATAATTATTGCCTGATGATTTCCGCGCCGCACTATAATCCTTCTACATTGAGGAACCGCCAAAAGTCTGTCACTGCATGCCTAAGTAATAAAAGAGGACTCATTAGTGCTAGACTCCTTTGTAGACCGCCTTTCGGCATTTAAAAGTCCGACGTTACGCATAAATTTTATCATCGGATGTGTGTTTTTCTCCGATCAATTTTATCCATTGTCCCAGGGTCTCGCATATTATTCTTGAGGTAGGGCGTTTATCTATGCGGCCGCTCCGGTGCCTAATTGACTCGTCCCTTTCCGCCACTTGATGTCTAGCGTAGTAACACTTCTCAGTTACCTGTTTTTAGATCTTTTGTTCGATTACAAAGTATTTCGTTTTCCCGAGAGTATGGAAGCCTTGGTTTTTATTAATGGACCCGACGTAATACTCGTAAGCTTTTAAACTTATACTCTAGGTTAACCTGTTCTTCAAGTTTGGTACGTTGTGAAAAAGTTCAATTATTACTCACTATTTTGTTTTTTCGTAAACCCTTTTTCATGACGTAACATTGCAATGTATTTATATATGCTTTCTTTATTGTTTTGATTTTGTTCTAATAAAAATATCACAATTAGACGGACTTAACTATGTTTTCAATTGAGGAGCATTAATTTTGTTGATTTAAGTACGTGCTATAATCCTGAGTATGTGTGAGAAATAGGTATGAGTGTGTGATCCTTAGGTAATGAGCACTATGGTCACAAAGGTTGCGTGAAATAGTATGCACGCAATCACACATGTATGTGTACGCGCGAAGACCAGCACAACTCATGGAGCGCCGACGAAAACTAGCGCAACTCATCGACCTTTTTTTCGTACTATATTTATTAATAATATTCAATATTTTTTATATTGAAATAAGATAAAAGAATAATAATATTTTTATATATTGAAATAAAATAAAGTTTTTTAAAGTACTGCAATTTCCAAATGATTTTTAGTGATTAGCTGTGGTATAATAGGTCCGCATGTTGAAAAACCTATTATACAACAGTTGATTACTAAAAATCATTTGGAAATTGTAGTGCTTTAAAAAACTTTACTTTATTTCAATATATAAAAATATTGAATATTATTAATAAATATAGTAAAAAAAAAAAAATAGCGACAGACGAGCTAGGAGGGCGCTCCATGCAAAAATAAGAAATTGACTCAAATAGATAAATAAATTAATAAATAACTAGATAAATAGATTCAATTATCTTGCTAAAGAAAATAAGTAAATGAAGTTGCGTATCGTATACAGGTAAAAAATAAGGAGAAAATGCAAAAATTATTTCCTAGAATTCCACTCAAAAAATAAATATATTCAATGATATCGGTAAAGCAAAAGAGTAGACTATCAAGTCAAAAAAAGTAAACAGATTTGTTTTAGTTTTTATTCGATCGAAACCATAACTTCAAATAATGTACAAACATAGAGACTCTAACCTCTTAAACATAATCTATGGTAGCAATTCTCATGCTAGGTAAATAAAATTACTATTATCAAAAATATTTTTGTTGGAGTTAAGTCAGCATGACGGGATTCAGTGGGATTGAAATACGAACAACAGTTTATCAAATAATATTTATTTATTAATAAACATACTCAAATTAAACTAGTCAAAACCAATACTTCTACTTTATCTTTATGTACAAAGAACAAAAGCTAATTTTGGTTAGCTGAGAAAAACGTGGAGCTTTGGTCGAGCGTCCTAAACAGAATGAATGATTAGGAAGGGAGAACGCGCGCTCGTCTATAGCTCACGCTCCCTCTCGCCGACGCTCGCCATCCTCACGACTCTCTAGTTATTTCCTGTAACAATCAAATTAAACAAATCAAATACATATATTCAAAATTAAGTCCGTCAGTCTCTTATGCAATTTGAACGACAAAGGTTTATTGAACACATCAGCAATCTAATTCTTTGAAGACACCCACGAAATATTAATAAATCCTCGAATATTGCACTTTCTAACATAATTTTCTTTAGCAGTTATGACGTGTCTCAGTTTGTTACTACACCCGATTTTGGCACTCTGGATTGCAGCATTGTTCTCGCAGTACAATTGAACTGAAAATAAGGTTCTAGTTAGTATTAACCTCATCGAACTGGCTAGTTAAACTGCTTGGTACGTAGATAACGTAACGAATCTCTGTCGATGAGTCTTCCAGGATACGGCATCTTCATATAGTCTTATAATGTAGCCGCTGGTCATAAGTGCACCTTTTGCGTCACCAAAGCTTGCATCAGCATATCATTCCATATCATCATGTTTTTCTTCGAATAAATCGTTTTACCATATTTCATACGTTAATGGTGGGGTTAATTTGATTCTTGCTAAGGACGTTTACGGTATACATGATGTCTGGTTTAACTGTGTTCGCTAAGTATAACAGCGCTCCAACTGCTTCTCTGTAAGGATAATTTTCTGAAGTTAAATAATTCTTCTCTCTCTCGTCTCTCTCGATTCGATACTTGACTCGTTATCATAGGGGTTCTTTTCGGGTTCAGATCTATAAATCCAAGTTTATTTAAAATATTGTTAATATAACCTTTTTGAGTAAGAGTCATCGTTTTCCTTGATCTGTCTCTCTCAATTTTAACATCTATATATACGCTAGGTACTCCCAAATTTTTCATCTTAAATTCGCTCATTAAATTATCAGTTATCTCATCCAACTTTTCTCTTGAATTACTAGCAAGTAGGATATCGGCTATGCAAAGTATCAAAAATAAAAATTTATCTTTATCTCTTCAAGTAAACAGTTTAAACATATGCTCCAGTGTCAAGAATGCAATTAATTAGATCATGCCTGTCTCTAATTAATAAATATTATTTGGAAGTAAGACAGTTAGATGTGAAAACCGCATTCTTATACGGCAAAATTGAAGTAAATATATATGGAGGTTCCAGAAGGCTTGGTAATGTCAGAAGAATTTAAAAGACACAAAGTCTGTAGAATTAGAAAAACACTGTGCGGATTGAGAAGAAGTCCAAAATTTTAAATTCAAACTAGAAGCTTAACGACAAAATAATCTAGTCAAAATTTTTTAAAAAATTTCCAAAATTTGAATTTCTTTTTAAAATTTAAAAAAAATTGCATTTAAAAAAATTGCATTGCTTTTTACATTTAGAAAAAAAAATGCAAAAAATTGGAAATTCTTTTTTTGTGCATCATCTGAGGATTGCAGAACTACCAGTGCTCCGAAAAAAATTTCCTATATCCCAAGCTTTCCGTCCAATATTGACAAAGATGCACACAATTAACCAAAAAGCGGGAAAATGCATTTTTTTGCTCTTTTTTCACGTTAACGTTACAGGTGGAATTTTTTTTTTTTTTTTAAATTAGCCATGAAAGATTTTTATAGGAAATTTTCTGTAGAAAACGAAACCCTCTATCCGATCGCTGGGCGACCAGTAGTTCCAAAGATATCGGCACTTGAAAGAAAAAGGTTCTTTTTGCACTCAAATTTCGATATCTCGAAGACAAATGATCGTATCCGGTCTAGTAAAATAGCCAATTGAAGCTGAATAAACAGGCTATGCGACTTATGATTTGGTTTATCTTGAAAAAGTTTCCATGTCCGGAGAGCGAGAATAAAAATGCAAAAAATTTGGCAATTTTTTTTTTTGTACTTTATCTAAGGTTTGCAGAACTACCTGTGCTCCAAAAAATTGTTAAGTAAAAAATCTGAAAACTAGAGTTTTTAAGCTTCAAAAGCTTTTTCTTTTGTTTCCTGTACGACCATTTTTCACGGAGATACAGCCGGTTAAACATCGCCAAAAAATTTCAAAAATCATTTTGTTTCCTTAATTTTTGTAAAAAGTGTACAATAATAAAACGGTAGCCCGCTTGATGTGTGCCCGGTGTGATTGGTGCCATTGTGTCGCTGTGTACTATTTGCAGTGGTCGTAAGGCGCGCTCTCTAGTTTTTGAAAACGACAATATATTAAATTTGGCTATTTTACATACTCCGCAATTCAAAATAGACTCGTCAAATTTAATTTCTTTCAATGATTTACAATCTATATTTTGCTTTTGAATGGATTTTAGATAGTCGATCGAAGCATGACCTAATCTAATGTGTCAAAGTAATGCTTTATTTGTGATGTCTGGTTTGTGTGCATGATCAATTACTTCTTTATATAATTGGGTAATTTTGCTGCTTTTGTTCTGGGGTCCTGTTCCTTGCTTCTGTCTTATATTCTCATTCAAATATTTTTTGTATATACCACTAGTGTTTCTGTATTTTTATTATTAATTTAGTTTGACAAACATTTATTTAGCGTCGAATAATTGGCATTGATTTGTTCGTTGTCTAACTCTAATTCTATCTCCCAAAATGGGCGTTTATATAATCCTGAAAGAAATAATTCATTTGACTTTGCATCGAATATTTCGATCATATTTTCGTCTAAATAAACACTGAGCACCTTTTCTACTATCTGACTGAATGATAGTAGATTTCGGTATTAGCGTTTTCTTCTTTGTTTGCACATCTAATTTCTGAAACCTTGATTTGATGTAAATGTTCAAAAATCAGCTTAGTGTTGGTTGCACCTGAGACTGTTTGGTTGAACCTAAACAGTTTGCTGCTAGTATTTTTGCTTTTCTTTTCATTTAAAATGGTCGATAACAGTATAATTTGCTTGCACTGAAATTTTTCATTCGTATTCGAATTCTGGTTGGAGTTATCACCGCTTTTCATTTAGTCTCCATTATTTTTCTGGTCACGTCTATTTCTATATTGTCCTTGTCCACGTTCTCGTTTACGTCCATAATTTTTGTTTTCATTTTCGTTTCGTTAACCGTCAGTTAGTCGCTGTCGTTTCGCATCGAATTTGTTGATCGGATAACCCTTTCATTTATTAAAATTCATACCTTGATTATTTCCTGGGCGGCACCTAGACTCAGCTACAAGGCGTCTCACCTCCTCGACTGAGTACGGGCAATCCAAGGACGTGCGCTCCTCACAATGCCTGCGGTGAACCATTTGGTCGCAGTTAAAGCAGCGGTCGCTTGCCGTTGCCAAAGCCGCCTTCTCTGGTTTTGCTTGCGCGACATATATCTCTCCCATTCGCCGTTTTACAGATAAATTTTTTGTCGAATAAATTAGATATATGTGTTTTTAACGAGTTGTAAAATGTGTCGCGAGTTTCATTATCAGATATCAACTGGGCACCGGGGAGACCGTTGTACAATCTAACTAGCGATTCAAACTTGTCCCAAAATTGAGAAGTCTTTTCTTTGCTTGGAATATACAGGGTATTCGAAATGTTCCGGACCCCCCACTTATAACATAAAGTAAGCATTTTGGAAAAAAATGTTAAATACAAAAGTTGTTAAGTTTTGAAGGTTGAACTAAATGATGACCTTGGATTTGTTATTGGTTATCATTTTCAAGGTCATTTAAAGGTCATCTTCAGTTTTTTAAATAGGGACCCCTATTTTTTATTTCAGATTCTGAAAGAGCACAAAATTTTACATCTGGATATGTATCCACGTTATGGCTCAAAATGACCTACAGAGGTCATTTAGTGGTTAAGTGATTATTTAGTAGCAGAAAGCCAAGAAATCCCGATTATTAAGAACTTTGGGTGTATTTGACGAAAAGAAAAAAAAATTTCGTACTTTAATACTAAAGTACATAATTTGATTTTCTAGGACAAACTTTATGGTCACTTTAAAATTGGCCTTCATTTTTAAGGTCATTTAAAAGTTATCTTCAGCTTATTAAAAAGGGACTCATTTTGTATTCCGGATTCTGGAGGAGCATTAAATTTTAGGTCTGGACATATGTACAATATCCACGTCATGGCTCGAAATGATCTACATAGAACACTTGGGGGTTATTAATTTCAAAAGCAAAATAATCTAACCGTTTTACATGAACAGTTTTTATTGCAATAATTTTTTGCAAGGGTTACGAGTTTCTACGCATGATTCATAGCATTTTCAGGATCGTTACTTGTACCTTAGAAGATTTTGCTCACTATTCATTTATAATTGTTAATTAACAATTGTTTACTCCTATTTACTTTTCTGTTTTCAAGAGTTAAGTGAAGTTCTCTTACTTTGAAATTCAGATAATTGTATTAATTTTCAATAATTGTACTTTTAATCGTAGTGAAAAAGGGCACATCTTACTGAACGAGAAAGAATATCTTTGTTGATGATGCGAGGGTGGGGTGATCAAGAGAGAGGTTACAAACAGGTACAGCGTTTATTCAATGAAACATTCAGAGTTGAAGAAAACAACCCTATTTCAAAAAGTACCGTAATTCGTACAATTAGACGTTTTGAAGAGACAGGTGGTATTAAAGATCGTCCTAAATCAGGTAGATCCAAATCATCGTCTAATGATGAAAAGAGCTTAGATGTATTACAATCATTTATTGAGGACCCCCATTGCAGCATCAGACGTTGTGCACAACAGCATGAAATGGGAGCTGCATCTGTGCACAAAATTTTGAAACTCAACAAATGGCATCCTTTCAAATTAAAGTTGGTACAGGAATTATCTGAAGATGATTTTGATAGAAGGGTAGAGTTTTGTGATGTAATGATGCAAATGATATCTGATGATCCTTTGCTCCTCGATAACATTGTTTTCTCTGATGAAGCCACGTTTGAGTTAAGCGGAACAGTGAACAGACATAATTGTCGATACTGGAGTAACATCAATCCACATTGGATGAGAGCGGACCACACGCAACATCCTGAAAATTAAATGTTTGGGCTGGCATATTTAATGGAAGAGTACTTGGCCCTTTCTTTATTGAAGGTAATTTAAATGCTGCAATGTACGAAAACATGCTTCGAGACCAAATTATACCTGCTATACGGAATTTAACGGGTGGAAATCTGGACGAAATTTACTTCCAACAGGATGGTGCTCCTGCACACTACGGTATTCATGTTCGCCGATATTTAGATGCAACATTTCATGATAGATGGATTGGGCGGAGAGGTACAATTGAATGGCCACCTCGGTCCCCAGACCTAACGCCTCTTGATTACTTCCTTTGGGGATACTTGAAGGATAAAGTTTATGTTATAAAACCACGTGACTTGGATGAATTACGCCAAAGAATCACTGATGAAATAGATTTGATACCTCAGCAAATCTTGCGAAATGTTGTTGCAGCCTTTTACAATCGGTTAGCACATTGCCAAACTGTTAATGGGCAACAATTTGAACAGTTGTTGTAAAAAGTTCCTGTCAACGACATTTTAAAAAACTTCAGTTTGGGCGAATAGTCCACTGTCTTGATTTAGTTAGCTGGGCCGCCGATAGTCCTGCCTTAGCTGACTGGGCCGCTCGTGTTCTTGTCTTAGTAGGCTGGGCCGCCGATGGTCTTGCCTTAGTTGGCTGGATCACCCATGATGTTACCTTAATTAGTTGTACCTCCCGTGCCTAAGCAATAAGGCTCATTTTGATTAGACATTTTTTTATTTATCATTTTCTCCCCCGAGGTATGTAGTTGTTGGGCCTAAGGCTTATTTTGATTAGACATTTTTTTATTTATCATTTTCCCCCCCGAGGTATGTAGTTGTTGGGCCTAAGGCTTATTTTGATTAGACATTTTTTTATTTATCATTTTCTCCCCCGAGGTATGTAGTTGTTGGGCCTAAGGCTTATTTTGATTAGACATTTTTTTATTTATCATTTTCTCGCCCGAGTTATGTGGTTGTCTGGCCTAAGGCCTATTTTACGCCAGTGTCAATTACACCTTCTACAATCCTAATGCAGAATTTAGCGCTGGTGCAAAATGGAGAATTACAACTAGGAGGCTTAATTTGGAAAACTAAAGTTAACCTTCAAATGACCTTGAAAATCAAGGGCAATGTCAATTTAACGCCACCATAAAGTTTGTCTTGCAAAATCAAATTACTTTAGTATTGGTCAGATACGCTCAAAGTTCTTAATAATCGGGATTTCTTGGCTTTCTGTTACTAAATAATCATTTAACCACTAAATGACCTCTGTAGGTCATTTTGAGCCATAACGTAGGTACATATCCAGATGTAAAATTTTGTGGTCTTTCAGAATCTGAAATAAAAAATAGGGGTCCCTATTTAAAAAACTGAAGATGACCTTTAAATGACCTTGAAAATGATAACCAATAACAAATCCAAGGTCATCATTTAGTTCAACCTTCAAAACTTAACAACTTTTGTATTTAACATTTTTTTCCAAAATGCTTACTTTACGTTATAAGTGGGGGGTCCGGAACATTTCGAACACCCTGTATTTTAAAGAAAATAGTTTTTGTCTAACTGTCATTGTAGATAGCTTTGCTTCGCTACCTTTTATTCCTTTTAATTTTTCTATCAACTCAATCGGATCATTTAGATGTACGATTATAGATTGATATTGTTTATCCAATCTATTGATTATTACATCGCGAACTAAAAATTTGTAATTTTCAAACTCTCCAAGTTTCAGCGAATTATCTATTTTAACTTTTTTTTCAATTACATGGGGTCAATTTAGTACTCTTAATTCCGAGCATAAGAAATTGTAAAATATCTCAAATTTCGTATTTACGTCTACATTGTCATCTCGTTTTATTGAATCATTCGCGTCAATTTTACTCGATTTGATGAAATAGAAAGCCAGTTTGAAGAAATATACGATACCTTTAAGTATAATAAATTAGTTCAATGTATATCTGAACTCTTAGGTATCTAACATTGAGTCATTGTAATTCAATTGTTGACACTATATAGTTCAGTCATGCGCTGAACCGTTATAACCTGAAGTTAGAGGCGCCACATCTCGACGTTGGAACCGTCACGTGCAAAAGCTTTGAAATGCTATGGTTCAGACGTAATTAAAATAACAAAACTCACTAATATCTAAACAATAGCAACTCAAAGCTTTTGCACGTGAGGGTTCCAACGTCTAGACGTGGCGCCTCTAACTTCAGGCTGTAACGGTTCGTCGCATGTCTGAACTGTATAGTGTCAACCATCGAATCACGATAACTCAATATTAGATACCATAGTATTCAATGCTTAGTTGAACTTTTACAGCTCAATTTTTAAGGCATTACACATCGAATATTGATGTTAAATGACTCGAATTACTTGCAGTATGCTGCATCCGAGAAACGTTGAGCTATAATACCTAAAAATTTTTTTCCGTGTGAATACAATGAAAGAAAAGTAGCTGAGATGATACAAGAGGCTATTAATTCAATAGATGAACACGAGCAAGCCTGGCAAGATATAATAAAAATTATAAAAAAGAAAAGGAAATATGATAATGTTGATTAAAAGAAATCGAATAAACCTTATTAAGAGGATTATTCAGATAAAATATAAAAGATAATATATAATGATAAATAGAAGGACAATTAAAAGTATATAATGATAAAGAAAAGAAATAATAATGACAAATTATAGGGAGAGGATAGGTGAAGGATTAATAAAAACTAATAACAAAAAAAATATATTTTACTATTTAGTAAAAGAAAAAGAAAACTTTAAACTATTAATACAATTTTCTTTTACTTTATACATTTTAATTAAATAATGACATTCTAATAAGGCGGGAACAACCTGTAACAAAAAACAAAACAAAAAAATTTAACACAATTAATAATATAACTAATAATAATATAAATAATAATAATAATATAAATAATAATAATAATATAAATAATAATAATATAAATAATAATAATAATAATATAAAATAATAATAATATAAATAATAGATATAAAAAAAGAAAACTTATTATACCAAGGCAAAGAATTGTCCATTCTATAAGTGGCTGGAGAAAAAGTCAAACTGTTAAACGCTGCCAACTCACCAGAAGACACCGCAGGAGCAGGTGGCTGATTCGTCTCATCGATGATAATGGACGATGTCGGGCTGTAACAACTAGGATTAAAAAGAAAATTTTTTTTTATAAAAAAAGTGCGAAGCAAAAACCAATATACAAGTAATATACTCACGGATCACCAGGAAAAGCGAATGATGATCTAAAAGAAAACGAAATAAAGATTAAAATCAAAGAGAGTACAAACGAAGCAACAAATAGTAAATACACTTAATAAGCAGAAGGGCTGAAAACACCCGCACCACTATAAAAAAGGAAGATATAGCAATATAAAAAAAAAAGACAATATGATATAATAAATTATAAACGTACCCAAAATTGGAAGCCTCTGTCGGAGAAGCATGCTGCTCCATACGGATCGGCAAAGATGATCCGGAAGAGAAAGATGAAGTTGTCAACGCAGACACTGTCGAATCAGCAGGAACCGGCGAGTTTGGGAAACCCAAAACATCCAGGACTTGCGCCGTGGTCATACGACCGGCTGCATAGCCATCACGGAGACGGTCAAAGAGAGAGAGCAACTCACAATCAGAATAACGCATGGTGAAAGACAAAAGGAAACTAATTGCTTATAGGAGGAAAATACTCCCTTTTAAGGACCTGGGAAGAAAAAACGAGTGGATTGGGGAAGATAAAAAAGGAAAAATAAGAAAAAGGGAAACCCCCATGGCGTGGAAGGGGGTCGGAAAATTTAGATTTTCCACCAAAAGATAAAACAAACAAACAGACAAAAGTTTTCAATAAAAAATGTGCGCTGGTCGACGTGATCGTTCCCGGGCGAGCGCAGCTAGCGGCAACCTCCTTTGTTGCCCGGTGCCACAGTGTTGGTTCCCCTGAGACGTCAGGGCGCGCTTGGTACAGGTCGCGGACCTTTCTCTGCGCTCCCCGTGTCCGGATTGACCGCTTGGACGCGGTGCAACGTCGCGGTTAGCCGGATTCGGCCCGAAACAGTCCGGAAGCGTGCGACTGGCGAGTAGCGAAGGTGTACGATCACGTGATACTTTATACGTGGCCTTTATATCTGTAGGTAAGAGAGATTTCTCAAGGTTTAGTTGTAAGTTTCTTCGATCTCCTATTGTCTAACTCTCTTGTAGCAACATTTTTTATAATAAATATTGCCCTTGCTACGGCTTTTCTCTCTATATCGTGAGGGTTTTTACGCCGAAGCAAGGGACTTTTGTCAGTCTCACGCAATTGTTTGTTTTGTTTCAACAATAACCTTTCACTCGTTTATCCCATTCCTTTGGATTGATCTCACCTTGAGATTGTAGTTTATATCTCCTTATAACACGGCAATTTCACTTCAAAATACAAATCAGTGCTCCACTCGGTCTGGGTGAAGGCGTTGATCGCGAGACGGGGAGCGAGGTCAGGAGCGAATTCTGGATCGACGATCTCGATGCTCGCTGCTTCGTCCGGGACTGTGTCGGCGGCTCCTGCTGCGGGAGTGGCGCCCGTGACGAGGGCGGGAGACAGAGCGTCTCATTCCACAAAAGATCCGAACCTAAAAAAAGGTGGGATAGGGTTTGCTAAATGAATAGGCAATAGCTTTCAAAAATAACTGCTGAGCAGGCTTTATTCTCGAACCCTCTGGTGTATTGCACCGGAGGGGAGAGGCTAGCTCGCGGTTGCTAGGTCTCTTCACGGACCTCCTTATATGCTACATAGGCCTAAATTTTGGTAGTGGGTAGCGCGCCACTATGCCTTCGCCATCTAGCGGCGGCAAAGCGCAACGTAGACGCGGCAGCAAGTTCGGCTTGTTAACGCAACAACACTTTTCACAAAAATTAAGGGAACAAAAAAAAATTCGAAATTTATTGGCGTTCTTCAACAGGCTATATCTCAGAGAAAAATGGTCGTATAGGAAACAAAAAAAAAAAGTCTTTTGAAGCTTAAAAACTCTAGTTTTCTGATTTTTAATTTAAACATTTTTCGGAGCATAGGTAGTTCTGCAATCCTTAGATAAAACACAAAAAAAAAATTGTCAAATCCTTTGCATTTTTGTTCTTGCTCTACGAACAAAAAATTTTTTCGAGCTAAACCATAGCATAGGTCGCATAGTATGTTTATTCAGCTACAATTTGCTATTTTACTAGACCGCATTTGATCATTTGTCTTCAAGATATCGAAATTTGAGTGCAAAAAGATCCTTTTTCTTTCAACTGTCGATATCTTTGTAACTACTGGCCGCCCAGCGAACGGACAGAGAGTTTCGTTTTCTGCAAAAAATTTCCTTTAAAAATCTGTCATGGCTAATTAAAAAAAAATCCACCTGTATCGTTAACGTGAAAAAAGAACAAAAAAATGCCATTTTCCCGCTTTTTGACTGTATCTTTGCCAATATTGGACGGAAAGGGTGGGTCATAGAAAAATTCTTTAGTCTAATATACCCCGAAGAACCACAAAAATAGTTTTTGTAAACTTTTCAATTTTTTTGAACGAATAGAAAATATTTTTCAAATTTTGATTAGACTTTTTTTGTTGTTAAGGGGGGCATCTTCTTTAGAAACTAAAAAATGAAGGGTTTTTTTAAGAATTTTTTTTGAAGAGACAAAGACATTTATTATTTCCAAAATTTTAATATTATGTTTACACACTATTAATATACTTCAAGTGAATTTAAAAAAAAAATAAAAAATGGCGATGCTATGCTGCGCTGTAGTTCGCAACGTGACCAGCCAACTTGTAATTGGCGTAATTTTTTCAATTTTTTTGGGTGATCTGAAACAAAAAAAAGAAACAGTTTTTGATTAGTAGTGTAATTTCGCGCTGTGCTTACCTGCAAATGCATAAAAAATTACAAAATTGTAAATTCGACATCTTTTTTTAAATAAAGTATCATTTTTCACCGTTTTTTTTTTGTTACATTTTTGTTTAAAAAATTACTTTTTTAATAAGAAACATTTAAACTCTTAGGCATAAATAGACAACAATACTGTAAAGTAACTTTGTGAAAAGTTTGAGCAATTTCTGTCGTTTAATTTTTAAATGAGAACTTACGCCAATTCAAAAAATGTAGTTTTTAGAAAAACAAGTTTAAAGTTTTTACACATGAAAACTACTGATTTTAATGACTTACTGATTAATCTGCGATCCCTGGCGCATACAATATTCTTTTAGCTTCATCAAATAAGGCATTTTCTTGAAGACCTTGTGCAAATTCAGTAATTCAGTATGAATGCATTGAATTAGTGCGAATATCTTCGATGTCTGCAGTGAGAAGTTTTTTGCACTCGCACTGGTTTCTGGTCTTTCCTCGTCCGCAGCCGTAAATTGGTTGCCGTGAAAACGTTTTTTTCGAGAATTTGACGCTCGGGTGCTGCTTTTCTCTCCTTTTGGATAATTTGACATTTTGGCTCCGAAAATTCAACTGTATACATCGAACATTCGATCGAGACTGACAGAGTAACTGACACAGCATTTATTTTCTATAATTCGGTATACTTTTATATACCTGCTCTGTAACGGTCTTTTCACTCGAAACATGTGCTCTAATACAATTGAAGGTAGGACCGACGTACACAAAAGGGATTATGAAGGAGGCGTTGACCTGCCTCTAGCGCTCCGTATACCTGCGATGCACGGGCGGTGCGCTCAGAAATGAGTCAAGCTTATAGACTGTAGGTATATTCTTGAAGGAATAAACTAATTTTTTATGCAAAAAAAAAATTCTATTTTTTGAAAATTGTAAAGGAGTTGCCCTCCTTAATTAATCATTAAAAAACATAAAATTGAGTAATAATTAAAAAAAAGAAATTATTGATTTTTAAAAAAATTAAGCTTAGTTTACGGAACAAAAACTCTGTTCCCTTAATTTTGTCGTTTTAATCGATCGATCTAGAAAAACCTTCGGGATACATTAGGCTAAAGAATATTTCTATGACCTAAACTTTCTGCCGAAAATTGACAAAGATGCAGTCGATTAACCAAAAAGCGGGAAAATGGCATTTTCTTTTCTCTTTTCACGGTAACGTTACGGGTGGAATTTTCTTTTTTTAAATTAACCATGACAGATTTTTATAGAAAATTTTTTGCAGAAAACGAAACACTTTGTCTGATCGCTGGGCGACCAGTAGTTCCAAAGATATCGACAGTTGAAAGAAAAAGGATCTATATGTTCGTAGGGCGAAAAAAAAATGCATAAAATTTGGCAATTTTTTTTTATGCTTTATCTAAGGATTGCAGAACTACCAGTACTCCGAAAAATTTTTACGTAAAAAATCTGAAAACTAAAGTTTTTAAGGTTCAAAAACTTTTTTTTCGGTTCTTGTACAACCATTTTGCACTGAAATACAGCCTGCTGAAAAATTTCGAAAATTTTTTTGTTCCCTTAATTTTTGTGACAGGTGTAGTTGATCGTGTCGTTTCTTCGAGTAGTCAGCGGGGCTACTCGGCACCTCAGAGAGAACTCCGTTCCCTCTGCCTAACCTCTCGGATACCGCCACTCTTTCGTAGAGCTGAGCGGTCAGCACCAGCTGTCCAGCAGGAGGATAGCGACGCCAGTGCAAGCGACGCACTTGCCATAAGCACGCGAGTACTTAAAGCGGGAGTGCAGGTGTACTCTCGCGTTGTATACGGACCGCGACTACACGATCTCACCGTCGGATACTCGCGCGCACCCCGAGGTAAGACCCTCGCGGGGCACTCGCTCGTGTCCCAGTGCACCTTGTCTGGTGGGGACAGTGGTTTTCTCCACGAGACAAATTAAGGCAACCACCCCGTTACATGGGTTAAAATTAGATCCAAAAACCATTTTTTTTCCGTTAGTATTTATTTAATTAGCATTATACAGGGTGTTCAAAAATGAACTGGCACGACCAGTATAACCCTGTTCAGAAGAATATTTTAAGCACTTTTTCGCTTTTGGCATTTTTTGATATTATGGCTAATTATCGAGTTATCGTTAAATAAAAACTCTGATAATTAGCCAATCAGCGCGCGGACGGGCGCTGGTGGGCAGCGCTTTTCCCAGCGGGGAGAGCGGCTTGGGCGGGGCGTTGCCTCACAAGCCTCCCCACTTCGCGGGCCCATCGGCGCACGGACACGCACGCACACTCGCGCGGCATCGCCGTGAGTGTCCGTGCGCCGATGGGCCCGCGAAGTGGGGAGGCTTGTGAGGCAACGCCCCGCCGAAGCCGCTCTCCCCGCTGGGAAAAGCGCCGCCCACCAGCGCCCGTCCGCGCGCTGATTGGCTAATTATCAGAGTTTTTATTTAACGATAACTCGATAATTAGCCATAATATCAAAAAATGCCAAAAGCGAAAAAGTGCTTAAAATATTCTTCTGAACAGGGTTATACTGGTCGTGCCAGTTCATTTTTGAACACCCTGTATACGGCCGAGACATGCGTTATATTAGCATTTAGGACAAATTTCATTTAAATAGCTTTTTTGTATTTGTAGTACATTGATTTTTTTATAATAAATGTTTATATATGTAAGTTAAATTTAAAAGTAATTCGAATATTATTTACATTTTTAGTTTCTTTTTATTTTTAATTTATAATTGAACATAACTTAGAAACGTATTAAGCCTCCGTTCAGATTATTTTCTGCTGCGAATTGAGCCAAAGAAAAGCGAAAACGCGAACTGAGTGCTGAATGAGATAAGCAAACGTATTAAGCTTATTTCGCGGTTAGCGAGCATGGGCAAATTGAGCTTATGTTTGGAAAATAAATAACACCCCACCCTATCCTACATGAACCCGGATTGTTGAAAGTTATTCTTTCCTTTGTGAATGATAATATCTTTGTAAATCTGATAAACCTCCAATTTATTGCTTTTTACAAATTGCTTTATGAACTTAAATTTTTCATCTTGTCCTTAATTTTCTTTACGTCTTTTATTACAGATTTCAGTGATGACACCTTGTAAAGGACATTTCTTCCCGAAACGGGAACATGTATTAATCGGCGCTAATGTCGAACAGGAATTTACAAAAGAGAAACAACTGGTTCTCGAGACGCTATCGCTGTTGGAGACCGTTAATAGAAGGATTTCAACTATTAAAGTGCAAAGTTAACATTTGTCCCAAGATTGTAACGGTAGATGAACGCCGGAATTTATTAATCGTTTAAGCCATTACCATAACAACCTCAACTTCTATCATTTTTGTCAAACAAAATTTATCTAGCGAAACAATTGTCAATTTATTATTAAAATGATCCATGATTGTTTCCAATTAAAAAAAATCGGCATATATATATGTTACCAATGGTTCTACAATAAACTATATTAAATAAATAGTGTTGAAGTAATAAACTCTATCTTATTAATCTACTATTATGGAATGTGGTCGAATTAAGAAACATTAGTGTTTAATAGTCCGTAACTGCTCCATGTAGCGTTACTTTTTAATAAACCCCGAAAGGTATTATTAATTCACAACATTAATTCAAAATCATTGCAATTATTGTTGATTTCTAGGGCTTTCAAAAGTTAATGTACTTCTAATTATTTCCGGATCTGGCTTGATACAGTTTATAGAAAGAAAAAAATGTTATTTGCTCTTGCATAAATGCGCACTTAAATAAATTAATTTTAAAATTATAATTTTAAAATTAATAATTATTTAAAATTATTTAAAATTAGTAATAATTATTACTAAATAAAAAATTAAATAAATAATTTAATACCAATAAATATTCTTTGAAAGTTTCTTGTCCTATATATACTCGAAGAGCGCGTTTTAATTTCGGGGAACCTTTTCTTGAAACATTTAATGCTCGTATAAATGCGCTTCCAGCGGCATTTTAATCCGAAACGTAAAGTGATACATAATATGATTATATAAAAAGGCTGTTAATTGTTATATCGACAACAGTGTTCCACCGTATTTCTATCTATTTATTTTAAAAACTCCTTCACAGAAGTGTCTAAACATACTCGAATGTCCTTTTTACCTTTTCTTATGATTTGCAATGGATTACAATAAGGAGTTGTCGATCGTTCAATTATTTTGTTTTCTAACATTTGTTCGACTTTGTTCCACCTTTTTACGAAGAGCTATCGGTATCGAGTAAAAGTTCTTTATTATTTGGTTTTGTTTATTTAGTATAATTTTGTAATCATAAGCTTTTGCAAATTCGGGTATACTTAAAAAAAGTTTTTTGTTATTCTTTAATAATTTACCCGCGAAAGAATTTCCTGCGACACATTTTTCTCGCCCACCTCATCATCGTTTCTTATACAATTATTTTTATTATTTATTATATTATTACGGATAGGACTACTCTTTGTTGCGGAACGTCGGAAGTCGGAAGAGCTGACTCGCGAATACTGGCGTCGGCAGTATAACGCAGCCGCGCAGCGACCGATTTACGCAAAGAAGTAATACCGATGCCATAGAATTTGCGCTATCGCAAGAGCTTGCAATCAATTAAGTGCGTACCAAAAAGTAGCCCGCCTCCTACTCCAGCTCAAAACAAGCCGTATTTTAAGACCAGCAAAGAGCCTTACGGGGAGCTCTACACGTAACATCTATACACCACACGCGACGATATACAACCCGGCGCTATCGACGACGTCGCGTTACCCGACTCAGCACGGTTCCGACATTTGGTACTCTCTCTCTCTCTCTCTCTCTCTCTCTCTCTCTCTCTCTCTCTCTCTCTCTCTCTCTCTCTCTCTCTCTCTCTCTCTCCCTCCCTCCATCCCTCTCTCCCTCTCTCCCATGTAGTTGTTTACCACCAAACGTCAAACTCGCGACCTTCCCGGCGGTTTGCTTAATCGCGACTGACTCGCATCTCTCCGTTGCATCGCGGAGAAAAAAAGAAAAGTCGGCAGGCTTATCCCTCCCCAGTGGCATCACTCTTCTTTCAGAGTTTTGGTATTGTCAGACGCTAACACAGTGCCGCCTGGCTGCACCGGGTTTCTGTTCCACCTCCGCCTCGCGGGAAGAGCATAGGTTGATTTTTTTGCACGTGCATTGCTTGCGCTGTTCTCGCGCTTCGTCCGGACACCTGA
Organism: Sycophila sp. Sp_5; assembly: GCA_018906775.1. Taxonomy (NCBI): domain Eukaryota; kingdom Metazoa; phylum Arthropoda; class Insecta; order Hymenoptera; family Eurytomidae; genus Sycophila; species Sycophila sp. Sp_5. Next base: position 250,422 of record JACCID010000171.1, read on the forward strand.
ATCCACCTTCGTGCCAGCCGAGACTAAGCCCGCGTCTGCGAATAGGCCGGGCGTCGAATATATGGTTGATGCAGCGTTCCGGCTCGCGCGGCCCTCGCGCTGTTCCCACGTTTCCCGGGATACCCGAAACTGCGGCGCAGTTTGTCTGGCCCGGGAAGGCGTTGGGCATTGAGGAAAGTCGACCCACTGGTCGACTTTCGCTGCGCGCGATGGACTCCGGTATCCTTCCGGTGAGTCGGTGCGCAAACAGAATTATTCTAAAAAGAAATGAAATAGAACAAAAGAAAACCCCTTATATTTAATACAGTAGAGCATTTGATCGTTGCCGCGATCAAAACGACAATGTGCCCAGGTGCTGGCCGAGTCGCGTCGCCGCTGCAAGCTCTCGGCCGAGCAAAAATGCGCTGCGGCAACAGCACTCAGAAAAAACAAGACTCAAAAAAATTTTAGGGCGAGCGGTGCCGCTCCGGACATTACACCCCCGGCACCAAACATGTAAGGGTGCGCCCGATGGTGCCCCCTGACATGCCTCAGCACCAAGTGATGAGATACAGAAATTGTCTTTGCGGCAGCGCATTTGTCTCTTCTTTATGTCCAGTAAAAGAACTTAATCATGGTAAGTGATCAAAAAGGGAAAGAAAATAAGACGGCTGGTTCGATACACGTTTTATCTATGACTACTCGCGACGCGGAATACAAAATTGAATTAAGGGGGCCAGCCTGGGTTAAATTGAAAAAAATACACTTTTCAGTATCATAGCTATGAAGATTTTATGCATCACGTTTGAATCCTAGAACTTTTTACACTTTAAGTACTCATATAATTGAAGGTATTTATTCACTATTAGGACCCAAAAAGTGTTTTTTATCTCTACTATTGTTCCATGAAAAATATCTTAAAGATTTATTTATTTGTCCACTTACCATAGGTTTTTTTCTAGTACGATGACTTATATGACACCAGACCAGGCTTAAATTACTTTTCATAAGTTGCACCTCAGAAGTGACGGATTACTTTTCTGAAAAAAATAAGAAAAAATTATAGTAGACATTTAAGTGCAAAATTTTAGGCTTAAAAATAATATTTTGCACTTAAATGTCTACAATAATTTTTTTCTAATTTTTTTCAGAAAAGTAATCCGTCACTTCTGAGGTGCAACTTATGAAAAGTAATTTAAGCCTGGTCTGGTGTCATATAATCCATCGTACTAGAAATAAACCTATGGTAAGTGGACAAATAAATAAATCTTTAAGATATTTTTCATGGAACAATAGTACAGATAAAGTACACTTTTTGGGCCCGAATAGTAAATACCTTCAATTATGTGAGTACTTAAAGTGTAAAAAGTTCTAGGATTTAAAAGTGATGCATAAAATCTTCATAGCTATTATACTGAAAAGTGTATTTTTTTCAATTTAACCCAGGCTGGCCCCCTTAAAACGGGCCGCTGCCCTTGTCTCGCGTTCGCCTCATGCTGACGCGGGCATGCGTTATCTACGGCGTATCGGCTGACCTTGTCAGGCGGTTGGCAACCGATGCTGACACACATTCTACCTTTTCCTCTCTTGAGATCGTCACTATGTTGTTATTTATGCACCTCTGACAGGGAGGTGATTTAACAAGACAAAATTAAAAAATGGAAAAAAAAAAAACAAAACAAATATGCACGCGAGTAGTGGGCATACTCGCGCCTGCATCTTAAATCTAGGTCGTTCAGTTGGCCCATGGCCAATTATTCAATACATACTCATGCATGCATGCACACCACTACACTTCACTGCGTATGTTCCTCGCGCACGTCATTACACTTGTCTTGATCTTGTGGTCTGCTGGGCTCCTTCCGTGCGCTTCTTATTCCTCGCGGCGCTGGGCCCTTCTTCGGGCCTTGCGTCTCTCCTTTGACGACTGGCGGGGCATCCACTTCCCCAGGGCCTTATTGAAATATTGGCCCCGGTGATCCTCGCTTCGGTCTTGGGACGGCCTTTCGTCTGCCTCGCGGTGCTCGTTTAGGGCGGGCGGCAGATCGCTACCGGACGACGACGCACCCGGCCGACGCTCTAGCAGGGCCAGCGCTACTCCTCGTCCGCGGCCGCGGCCTTGGTTCATTAAGGGGATGTCGTACCATCCTACATTACCGACCGCGATACGAATCGCTGTTTCCAACTTTTATCTGTCATTTAGTAGTGAAATAATGCACAAATTAAATTCCACTCAAAAAATTCATTGAAGAAGAGGGCTCAACTAAAATAATTGTAATACGGAGTCAAAAATTATAAAATTAATAAATTTTTTAATTTGGCATAAAACGATGTTGAGTTGAACGATCACAGCGCCATTCCTTATTTGCTAGTAAGGTAGCGACGATTGTTGACTCCGTATTACAATTATCTTAGTTGAGCCCTCTTCTTCAATGAATTTTTTGAGTGGAATTTAATTTGTGCATTATTCCACTAATAAATGACAGAGAAAAGTTGGAAACAGCGATTCGTATCGCGGTCGGTAATGTAGGATGGTACGTCCTACCTCCCGTTAAGGCCGATGGGGCTTCGCCCCGCTTCATCCCTGGCCTTGCGTTTATTTCACGTGAGACGGGTGCGGTGTACCTGCGACCCACCTTTGGCATAGTGGCTGCGCCGGCGTTTTCATCCTCGGTCGTCCTTGGGTCGTCGGTGTATGTGAGTGCTGGCAATTCCGGGGTCTCCTCGGTCTCCGGGTTCGTTTGCGGCTCCTTTTGTTCAAACACGAAGTCGTCGTCGGCCCGGCTGAGCCAGTATTTATTCTGTTTCCTTCGCTCGGCCGCTTCTTCACTCTTTTTCTTCTGCAGTTGGCGTGCGAGTCGGGCGCGGAGAGCGTCCATGCGCCTCAGCGAATCTCGCACGTATGGTAGCATTCTGTGCGTCGGGTTTCCTTCGTCGGTGGCGCCAATCGCCGATTTTGTGGGGTCTTTCTTTCCTTCGTCCTCTTCGTCATCTGACAGTGGAGGAGAGAGGTTGCCTCTCATCCGTTTCAAGGCAAGCTCGGCGTCGGCCATGTCATACCACCGCCCATTGGGATATTGGTGGTGATATGCTCGCTCCTTCTTAAGGGCCAGGGCTTCTAACCGTTGAGCCTCCTCGCGACTTCTTTCGGTCTGGTTTAGGCAGGCGCGCTGGATCTTCGAATTCCATTCAGCCATTAGCTTTACATGAACGGCCTCGCGCCTTTTTGTCGTTTCAGAGCGCGAGCGCACAGCGGCACTTGAATAGCGTTAAGAGTCCGAGAGGTACTGCCATCTGGCAACTCCATGGGAAGCGGAGAGGAACGTCTGCAATACAAATGATAAATTCAACCTTAATTCAAATACCATTTTTTTATTTAGTATTTTCATTTCAATTTTAATTCATTATTATTTTTATTTTAATTGATCTTAAGTTTAATCTGAAATAGCTTTTACTGTACTTGCCTGGAATACACGTCTCACAGGCGGTTGGATATATTATTTGTTATGAGTGGATATTAGAGAAAAATAAAAATTTCAAGGAATTATTTGCTTAAAACACGTTTATCAGGAGACTTCTTTTTTTTTTAACTTTGCAAACAATTTTCTGGAAGTCTATTACTTCGATCGACTTAAAATGTGTACTCGCAGGCACTTGCGCCACTTCTTCAGGTCGCTCGCTCGCGTAACCGCTTCCTCGCGTCGCTCCTAACTCTCTCGACGATGCTCCGGGAATCTCGATCGGATCGAACTTCCGCGTGTACCAGCAGCTCGAGAATATCTCTCCAGGATCTCCAGATGGCCGTCGTTTCCACGCGACGGTCACCTGTTGCTCTCTCTCCCGCCGCAGTCAGCGCTCCTCCCGACAGTTCGCGACCGGTCCCGAAACGTTCGCGAGACGCGCAGGTTCGTATAAACAGCTCCGCGTCACATAGTATATAACCGTTTTAGTATGGAAATTTCTCTTTCTAAAATTATGGATTAATTACTAAATAATGCAAATAAATTATGAATAAATTCATATTTTAATACCTACCTGAATAACGAAAAGCAAGTGCAGACATCAACGAACTTTTACCGGATCCACTGTAACATCAATATATTTAAAGTTAGGAAGGGCCATATAAAGAATACATTTATTACAATATCGATAAATAATAAACAGTAAACAATTTATCATCGGATTGAAATGGTATTTGCAGGTCATGGTGTGGAAGACTTAATCGTCGACAGGTTAAATATAACGTTCGTAATTTAATCTAATTATCCCTTACGTGTAAAATAATATATTAAAACTTGTAGATCAAACATGTGGCAGCTCTCTCTCTCCCTCTCCCTCACCCTTCTCCAGGAATTCGCTTCCTTCAAAGGATAACACTTCCCCGGCATTAAATGCAGAAACGGAAGTAACGCCGGCAGACGGATCAAGGGCAACTCTTTGATCACTCCCGGCCGGTGTCGGGGATGGGTGGGAGAAGTTCCCTCAAGGCGGGGTTCTTAAATGTGCACTGCATAAGAGCGCACATTGACGAGATTCGTCTTTTTCTCGCGGATCATCCCTCCTTCCAAATTTTTGCGATCGCGGAGTCATGGCTTGGTCCGACGGTCTCACTCAGGTCCCTGGGTACTCACTTTTTAGACAGGACCGTAACGTGAGTGGGGGGTATTCCCCTTTATGTACGTGCTGAATACGCTGTCAAGGTTCTTGAAAAATCACACACTGAGGGACCTGGGAAACCAGGAATCCCTGAGTACCTCTTTTGTTCCGTGCAAAAGGATGATGCTCCACCTATTCTCGTGGGGGTCATTTACAGGCCTTCGAAAATTCCCATGTAACGAGATTCAAATCTCTTTCCAGTTTTGCGGTCCTTGATATCGGACTTTAGCCACAAGATTATTATGGGTGACCTCAATGCTGATCTGTTATCGGCTTTTGACGATGCAATCACCATCAAGTGTCTAGCCAATGAACTCTCCATGCGAATAGTCCCGCATAGACCGACCCATAGTACATCTTTGTCTCACACTTGAATTGACTTAATAATGACGGATGATATCGACACAGTACTGGACTTTAGGAATGTATGGCTGCCTCACTTCGGGAGACATCATCTATTATATGTCACTATTGACATATTTTCACCTGACCCTGTAAGAGAATCATTCTCTTTTAGAGACTTCAAGACCATAAATGCTATCTCTCTGAATAAGATGCTTTCTCGTTGTAATTGGTCGGCCATAACTTCTCCGGAAACCGGTCTGGAAGAAGCGCTAGCTGTTCTAAATAACAACCTTAGCTGCTCAATTAACAGTTTGGCGCTTTTCAAGAGGGTCTTGCCCAAGAAGAAGTGTGCACCTTGGTTTGGTTCTGAACTAAGGCGACTTGTCAACAAGCGGGATGCCACTCTTAAGAGATATAAGAGAACATCACAAGCACCGATTCTTGTAAAGTACCTACAGCTGAGCAAAGAGGTTAAGGCCCGCCTCATGAAGGATCGTAATTCCTACATGCAAAAACATCTTCCTGCATCTCTTAATGAAAATAAAAACATCTGGAAAGAGATGCGTAGCCTTGGCCTCCTTCCGGGGCGGGGGTTGAGTGGAACTAATAATTTTAATCCTAACATCTTAAATCAGTATTTCCCTGAGGTTTCGACTTCCCCTCTTGGTAACAAAGATATGGTAATGGACTTTTTAAATTCAGCAAGTGATGAAGGTTTCGTTTTTAAACCATTAAACCTAAATGATGCGATCCTAGCAATCTCTCATTATTCATCACAAGCAAGAGGGGAGAATGAGATTCCTCAGTCAGTTATTGTAAAGGCTCTTGCTACCATAGGAGAGATTGTAGTAAGAATCTTTAACTCGTCCTTCGCCTTGGGAGTTTTTCCGGAGGCTTGGAAGAGGGCGCGAGTAAAAGAGTGTGGCTCCAGTAACACCCTCTGATTTTCGACCAATTACGCTGCTCTGCTTCCTCTCTAAGGTTCTGGAGAAGATCGCTCACGACCAGATCACGGAATACCTTAATAAAAATAATCTACTAGATCCCTTCCAGACCGGTTTTACTAAACATCACAGAACCCAAACAGTACTGGTAAAGTTAACGGATGACGTACGCATGGCCATCGACAGAAAAAATATCACCTTTCATCTACTGTTTGACTTTAGTAAGGCTTTTGATACCATCTCGCATTCTAAGCTTCTCTGCAAACTAAAGGATTTGGGGTTTTCCAGGGCAGCTCTTCTCTGGATTAAATCATATTTACAAGGCCGCTCCCAGATGTTCCTTTCCCCTAAACATGGAAATTCAGAATACATAGAAACCAATCTGGGAGTTCCACAGGGATCTGTGTTGGGACCCCTATTATTTAGCCTCTACGTCAATGACCTACGATACAAACTTGACGGACTCGCAGTCAGATACATTTTCTATGCAGATGACCTTCAAATCTATCTTTAAACTGACCGAAGGTGTGGCTCTACTATTTCTAGCGGCACAGAAAGTGACTGAATGGGCGATGCACTGTGGATTGAAGCTCAACACTGGCAAAACTAAGGCTATCTTTTTTCGTTCCAAGAGGAAAGTAGATGACCTCGAAAGTAGGTCATTGCCAGGAGTTGAACTGAGAGAAGGAGTGTTTATCCCGTTCAGCAAAGAAGTAACTAGTCTTGGTGTTGTACTAGACAACAAATTAACATGGAAACAGCAAATTGATTCTGTTACTAAAAAGGTCAATAAAGCACTTTATAGTTTACAGTTTATTAGGGACTGCACCAACGGAGAACTACGCAAGAGATTAGTTAAATCGCTCGTCCAACCACATGTGGACTACTGCACAGTTTTGTACTCTGACGCAACTGACGAGCAAAGAATCTGACTCCAGAGGTTGAGCAATTCATGTGCGAGATATGTTTACGGAGTTAGGAGGGATGATCACATCTCGCTCTATAGAATACGCCTGGGGTGGCTCAGAGTCGACTCACGCAGGCTGTACTTTACAGCATTGCTTCCTTATAAAATTGTTCGGATGCGAGAACCTACCTATCTCGCGAGTCTGTTCTCTACGAATGTCCCCAGATCTTCTGCTAGAGGTGAGCCGCAGGATCTTAACATACCCAGAGCGTGCACTGAAACTGAAGCCAGGACATTACAAGTTCAGGGATCTCGCCTGTGGAACTCTCTTCCTGCCCAGATCCGGCACCTGCCGTCAATTTCTGCATTGAAGAGGGCGATTTGCCAATATTTATTGGGGCTCGACCCTTGACCTCCACTATTAAGCAGGCTTCATAATACCGGGAAATTAAATTAGATCATACTACTTATTTATTTATTTATTTATTTATATATGTATTTATTTATTTATTAACTTTAACCTGACTGTGATATTTTATATCTAATGACCTAAATTGTAAGTAAATAAATAGTTATTATGTTCGACTGTGATATCTTATCTGTGATATCTGATCTCTTTATATTATGCAATTTGCAACAATTATTTATATTTATGAGTTATTTTACGTATTTATTTATTTTTATTAAAGGCTATCTATCTATCTATCTATCTATCCCTCTTCCTCTTCCTCTCTCTCTGCGTCCAGCCTCCGAATGGGAAATACCTCACTGTGAGCCAGTGCGGCTTAACAATTGTACTCTTATTCAAAATAATATCCTCTCTTTAACCACGGAGCTTATTCAAACTTTTTTCCGACCACTCTTCTGATAAGCTTCTTAACCCTCTTTCCACAGCGGCAATGACGGAGCGTGGAGGGGGGAGGGGGACGGCCTGCAGTACCGTGAAGTAAGAAAATAATTTAACTTACCGAGAATAGAAGTTTTATGGATATCATTAACTAATCATTTACTATGATCAACATTCGAATACGTGAATAGAGTGCCGAAACTATTCGACATTTAATTAAAGCAGCGCAGTAACACAGACTAGCGGCAATGTGAAAACAGTAAATAATAAAGTGTCATTTAAACAATTGACATTTTTGCTTCTCTTAGATAATTTAAAAAGTATTATTTCAACACATGTAACTTTTCTAGATTTTATTCAAATATAAAAACTGGAATAACAAATAAGAATAAGGATAAACTTTTGTACAGATGTACTTAAAATTAATACACGTTCTTAAAAAAAAAAAATTTATTATGTCTCTGAAACAAAAAAATAGTAAACTAAAAATTGAATTATTTTATTCCGTTTATAATTTTATTTATAATAACGTACATTTACCTTTCATAAACGTTTTTTCTTGTATGGAACAAAAAATATGGTGTTATTTGTATAGCACTTCTTTTTGAATGTTGACATTGTCTTGAACAACATTGTCTTGGCAATCAATTAAGATATGGTCATTACCTTTTTGTTGTTTGTACGGTAGTGGTTGAGAATTGCAATATTCTAATTTCTTTTCATAAGACAGATTTTTCGATTGAAATCGAATATATTGTTTGACGATTTCAAAAATCTTATTGTCAGTTTCACTTGACATATTTATATTAAATATTGGTTGTTCGAATGAATTTTCATTATATCATCTAGAATAGTACATTACTTTACAAGGGACAAACGACGATCATTCTGCCCGGTGCAGTGATTGGCCTAATTCACCGGGCATGATGATCGAAGTTCATCCCGTGTGAAGTATACTATTTTTCTTACTATCCGGCCGAAATTTTGTGGTTAATTAGCAATATTTAAAACAAAATGTGCACACGAGCGGTATCAGTCTGCTTCCAGATCGATATCCACTTCCACACTCATATGAAAAAGAACTAAATTCTTGATCCTCTGATCAAAAGTACGCAGTTTTCCCGATGTTTTCGGTGGCGATAAATAAACTTTTTAGCCTAGCGGGGCCAAGTAAATTTGCATTGACACGACCTTACCATGACCTTCATTAGCATTTTCCACATGCATTTGACCTTGTTAAATTATATGATACATTATATATTGTGCGACAATGGGTATCGCTGTAGACGACATGCAGCGCACACACACTTGTATGTGTACGTGCGCTTCCCACCCTACGCATCTTACGATAGGTGTGCAAGCGGCAGCGGCCAACTCGCGTCTTGTGCTTGCGACTCGCTTTCCTCTTGCCGGCCGGACTTCATAGAAGTAATTACACAGGACCACAAATTTAGAAAACATTTTGCTCCAACACATCAGGATTTTTACGCAGTTGCAAAAAACTCCTAAAACGACAGCCTATAAACGAAATGCATTAACCAAAAGTCTTGTACCACAAATTTTACACGAATGAACCCCAAACAACAAATCATAACCCCTAAAACCCAAACTCACATCCCAAGCCAACAAATCCTAACCCCACATACTAGAATCCCATAAAACTCCATTCCACACATTCGGAGGGTAAAATATCTAAACCTGTAAACTATAAAACTTAGAAACTTGTCTTAAGCCCGTAAACCTCAGGTCTAAATTACCAAAACCAACTACCCCAACCTCAACACATCCATAACCCAACAACATCAAGCCCACAAACCCTAACCCCACCTACCCAAAGCCCATAAACCCAAAATTCCACACACCCCAAGTGCATAATGTCTATGCCTATAAACTGTAAACCGAATAAACATCTCAAATTCAAAAAGCTCAGTCCCAAATCCATCCTCTCCCAACTTCCAAATGCAAAAACCTGAATCCTTCTACCATGAAACCCATGAACCCTAACGTAACACAACTAAAGCCTATAAATCTTTAATTCTACACACAAACCTGCCATATTTGACCTAAAGTCTATAAACAAATCTCAAGCTTACAAAACTCAGGTCCATATCTCTAAACTGACAACTCCCAAACCCCAAAATCTCAATGATATTATCCCTAAACACTCAAATCCCAACATCACATAACCAAAGCACACCAATCTTGTAATGGTCGTTTGGTCCCAAGAGCGGGGATAACCGTTGTCGAAGCAGGCGTCCAAGGAGAGAGGGGCGAGGCCGAAATCGTTAAGGCGAGGGAAATGGTTCGCGTCCAAGAGGGACGCGCTCGCCGAGACTGAATCAATTATACTATCCAGGAGAGAACTCGACATTTGTCCCTTGAACGAAAGGTCCCAGCTCCTGGAACCTACGGAAGGATCGTAGCGAGCCTCATTGCGGCCTATCCTCCTGCTTGGGCTCGACAGACATCGAGGATGGATCCTGCTGGAAGCCAGGAAGCCGATGTGCCTGCATTCCCCAGACACGAGCGCCAACACCTCCTGTCTGATCAACAGGAGGACGACGCCGACTGGAGGATAACAACCAGGAGTGGATCGACCATTGACGACCAGCAGCCGAAGAGCGCGCGGAATGAGTGCGAATGCGTGATTGTGAGGCCTCATTAGTTTTAAGGCGAAATTAATATTATTTTATTATGATTATAAGCGACATGCGATTCCTCGTTGCGAGCGCGTAACCTTAAGAATTATTTTTAAGTAGTGGTTAATGCGATAGATCTAAATAAATAATTAGTCATAATAATTATTTGTTATTTATTTATTAATTTATTTATTAGTTATTTTAACGGCGAGAAACCCAGTGAAAAAAAAAACAGTACAAACTCAGGCCGGATTTTCTGAATCCACAAATGCAAAGCGAACAGACCACCATTCTAAAACCTCTAAGCTCACCAACTTCAATCTTATACATCTAAAGCTCAACAACCTCAAGCCCCCAAACAGGATCCCCAGTGTATGGAGTTGGGGTTCGTGATAAGGAATGTAGAATTCGGGTTTGCATGATTTTGTTATATGAGTTTGGAGTTTGGGAATTAGATACTCCAATCATGCGCCAATAAAATCTAACAAACGAACCTCATTTGGATCAAAACTAGCCATATAAACTCCAAGAACATCAACATTAAACTCATATTTTAATCTATAAACCGTATTGAAACTTTTATGATTCTAAAGGTATGCACTTATCCTTCACGTATAGCTTTTATCTTCGAACTCATACATATTATATCAATCCTGTTTGGTTAAAAGCTTTTTTGCATATTTTGTTTATTTTTTCTCTCTACCGTAAGTATTATGATATTTTAAATATATTCTTATATTGGAACTTTATTTATATTAATCTTATTAATTGAAAATTTTTCATTAGTTTACTCGCTCTCTATCATATCCAGGAATAACCAACGTAAAGGTGGCAAGATTATATTCTCTTTTTTATTATTCTTTTTTTGTATTTTTTGTTTTTTTTTTTTTGTATTTTTCTTTTTAAGGATACTGACTACCCAGTAGCAGAAGCTTTTCTATTTTAATTTATTCCTAACAAGCAACTGTGTTGCTTCTAACTTAACGTTAAAATTTAAATTTTAAATATTTTATTGGGATGTTTTCATCAAATATTCAAGAGTTAGGAAGAAAAAAGTGCTAAAAATTTAAAAAAATAGTCTTCGATTCAAATCACTCTAGACGATAAAAAATAGGACCAACCTGTAAGACATTTAATTTTCATTATTAGTATAACAGAAGCTACAAATCTACAAGAATAAATTATGATACAAATAAAAACTCATGAAAATTTTTAATTTCTAACAAATAAAGAATAAAAAATACTTATAAAAATAATCTTTTTTTTTTCAAGATTAAATATAAATTGTTATACTCACTTGACAGCAAAATCCTTTTGTAGTTCTTTTTATTGTACATTTTTAAAAAACTATGTAAATTTTTATTCGTCTCCATCCATTGGCTCATCGTCCAGAACATTTTGAACACTAAAAATTTATAATAAATTAAATTTTTAGAAAAACAAGTTTTTCTAAAAAAATAGTATAAATTGTTTAATACACACACAAATGCTCCAGGGCCATAGGTTTTCACCTTCTCTTCTCCTTTTTGCTTTGTCTTGAGTGATCTGTTTTTTTTTCTTTTTCGCAGAATCCTTTTTTTATTTACAGATGATTGTTGCTTACTCTGATCAATGCGAGCTGAATCTTTTTTAAAATAAGGTTCCTCATAACTTCTAGAAACTCTTCTCCTTGAATGTTCTTCTTTAATCATGCTGTTGATTCACAAAACATATTAAATTCTGACACAGCACATACAACAGCCATTTCAAGTCTTTTCTTTGACTGAAAGCGCTCTTTGGAACAAAAAGGGCAAACAAC